>CM021537.1:9008696-9025556 GCA_010994315.2 Pisaster ochraceus | reverse complement strand
TACTCCTCAATAACAGACATTTGTCATTCCAGTCCAAGTCATCAATACTCCTTGAATCACCTTGTTGTCTGAGTAGTGTATTAATTAATTCAGGCCACCTCATATCTGCTGCAGAAAATGAACAAAACCATGTAGGTATACCAAGCTGTCTTACCATTGCTAATATGTTTTTCTGACATGCACTCCAAAAAGGTGGTGTTCCTCGAATAGGCTTTAAGAACTTGTATCCCTGGTCTGATTTCAGCATATCTTTCAACTTGTCTTTGTCATTAAGCATTCTAGCAGTGACCTTAGTACCATCATTTGTTTTGCCTGAGCCTTTCCTTAATGCAATAGAGACACTGGATATGACTTGCTTAATTTCGGACATATACTGAGCATAAAAGATATACTGTGTACTCATGGCAAATCTGTTATCAACATTCATCAATCTATTGTTGAAAAATCTAGATAGTGTTAATCTAACATCATGCTTATCACTAAACACTGGTTCACCTCTTGGAAACAACACTGGGAAACATTTGCCTTCATTACTTTCTTCCATAAGCACTCTGATTGGACTTTTTCCCTCACATGGTGCAACACAATACACATCATCAAAATACTGATCAAGAACTTCTTGTCCAATATTGGCAGGCTGCAAGCAAGTGTCTAATGGTATTCCTCTTAATCTTTCTTCATCTGTTTCTTCCTTTTCAATGTCAATCTCATTTTCAACTGTCTCTCTTATTTCATTATCTTCTTCCTCATCTTCCTGTTCACACAAAGAGTTATTCCAATCTGTGTCAATTTCAATATCACGATACCACTTATTGTTCTGCTTAAGATAATGTAAAGCAGTTTCTACATGTTCCTTGTTCACAAATTGATATTGGAAATATCCTTTATAGGCTAGTTTCCTCTTGAGCTTGACACGAATCATCTGATCATCATTTTGAGGTCTTGGCAATGATTTCACTGTTTCTGACATATTTGATGGCACACAAACTACTGGGCCACGCACACCATGTTGTCCACCTTTAGGCAATGCTATCAACTTTACAAATGGAATATTAAGTGCAATTAGATTCTCTTCTAACCTGTTTAAACTTGCCAATTCGTCAGGAATTTCTGCCAGTTGTAAATTATTGCAGAAAGCTTCTGCTGGTAATTTTCCACTCAGTAATTTGCGATTACATGTGTAGCATATCCACAGACAAGATCTGCTTGATTCTGACACGGCACACAACAGTCTACAATTGCCATCACATTTGTGTAGATATTTCTCATTGATACAATCTGTATTTCTGTATTTACTTTTATTGCATTTCACAACTTGTTTACGAAATAAAAGTCTCATACACACAGCACAAACATACTCAGGTCCACTTGATATTTCCTTCTTGAAATCTGAAATCACATTATTGATGTTATGTTTCATCCATTTTTTCATAACTGCACGACTGCTATTCTTCCTTTTAAGATTCTGCCTAAAATTTGCATCATTCTGGTACTTTTCTTTGGTCAATTCAATAACATTCCTCCTAAACTGTTCATTGTTGTGATACTTGGATGCTGAAGCGTTCAATACTGTATTTCTATAATAAATGTCACTGTGGTATTTATGAGCATTTCTGTGAATCATTGCACTTCTGTAGGCTGGATTATTCTGGTATTTCAATTTGTCTACATTAATAACTGTCTTTCTGAACATCTCATTGTTGTGGTATTTCACTTTACTAGCTTTCTTCACACCACATCTGAATTCTTCATTTTGCTTATATTTTATCCTGCTTCTATTCTTGACATCAAAGCTGAAATCATTGTTTTGCTTATACTTCAATCTACTTGCATTCTTCATTTCTTCTTGAAACTTAACATTAGTCTTGTATTTGTCTTTGCTTTTATCAATTTTATTCAACCTGTTTTCTTTACTTGCCCAATACTCAACTTTGTTTGTGTGTTTGTTTGAAGCAATTACTTGTTCTCTATACAATTTATCATTCCAATATTTCCTCTTCTAATTTTCTCTACTTTTAGCTTTCTTCATCTCTCTGTACTCAGCATCATTCTTGTACTTCTCACGTTGATGTTTCCTTTTTTTACTTTTATTGTCGTCATTCAACATCATATTTCTACTTTCATTACGTCTTCTTCTCATGCTTTCTTTTTGCATTTTTCTCTTCTTCTCTGCACTTACTCGTTTTCTTTTCTTTGGAGTACATCTTTTC
This sequence comes from Pisaster ochraceus, assembly GCA_010994315.2. Lineage (NCBI taxonomy): Eukaryota > Metazoa > Echinodermata > Asteroidea > Forcipulatida > Asteriidae > Pisaster > Pisaster ochraceus. Next base: position 9,023,346 of record CM021537.1, on the reverse strand, counting down.
AGAGGTTGTTTTCTTCCTGTAGGCTTACCATTAGCGTTACTTTTAATTTGCTTTCTACTTTGTTTTGACTGCTTAATATCACCCTCTGCAGAGTGCTCAGTACACACATCAGATTTGGTAAAACAACCTCCCTGTTCTTCATCAACACGACATGCCTGAAGTGACAACTCTTCCACAGATACAACCACATCATAGTGAACTCTATGTTTATGATTCAGATATATTCCCATTTCAGAAACAACAGCACTCCTCTCAACAGTCTCTGCAGAAATTTTTAACCACTTGGATAATTCATCATATGTGTATATATTAGTACAAAGCATATGTGCCATTGCCATAATTTCAATCTCTGTAGCCCAAGTACCACTATCAAACATTCTTTGTCTCATTACATAATCCTCCACATTACAAAATCCACGTCTCAAAAAAGCTACAAATTTATCTTCATTCTGCAACAAGTGACTGACACAAGCAAATCTTATCTGTGAATGATTATCTTCAGTTCCTGATATTGCAAATGAAACAGCTCTGAAGAAACAATTACCATCACCTGTAATATCTCTGATATTCCTTGGTTTACCCATAGCTTGACATTCTGCACTTATCATATTAGGCCTCAAATGTGATGATTCCAGATCAAATGTTCTACAAATAGCCTTCTTAGTTTCTTCATTCAATGGACAGAATTTCATAACACCAGGTCCTGATACTTGAACTATTTCCACTTCACTAGAGTCATCATATGTGCTGCCATTATCATCTTCTATTCTTGAAAACTTGCTGCTTCTCAAGCCAACATCACATTTGCCCAATTCTTCACTGTATGCACCTTGGTCAATAGTGTTCTTTGTTTTCCTCTTCATGTTATGTTTTCGTGATACACTAGGTAAGCCAAAGTCATCCATATCAAAACACAATTCCCCAGTTTCTGATATGCCCTGTGCTTCACTTTCATTTGCTCCATCTGTACATGTACCTGTAATAACTTCACCATTAACACTGAGGATTACACCAGTTAATTCATACTGTTCATCAATTGACAGATTCATAGATTGAGCTAATTTAGTACAATACCTGTACACACCTTGCCAGGTTCTTGCTCTCATGACAATACTCGTTCCATCTTGAACCATACAGCCTTGAATACTTCTGGAATGTGAATCAAACACATAAAAAGTTCCATCTTGAGCAATGACCTCAAATGTATTTCCATTGAAACTTATAAAGCACGCTTGATATTCTTGGAGATGCTGTTGTAGTGTAGCTCTCAATGGTAGCATATTAAATTCAATCAAGTTATGATCATTTTCATCAAATGTACCTGATACAGAGTCATGATACTCCATGCTATAATGTGTGTCAAATACATCTAACTCAGTTGGCAATTCATTGATCAACAAGTAATCATTATTCATTGTTGAGCTCTCTTGTAAGAAACCATACAACTCATTCCCAGTCCTGAGAATATTATCCATATCACTACACTTCCAATCTTTCACTTCTTTTTTCTTGCTGTACATCATTGACACTAGACAATTTGCAACACACTGTTTACCAGAATTTGCTCCAAATCGTTTATCTCCTTGATGAAAACTACCTTGTGCAAATACTGTTGATTCATGTAATGTTGTTAGATTAATTATTTCAATCTTCAAATTGTCCTTGCTGTGTGTTTTTACGGATTTGTTATCAACCACATTACATTTCTCAATCATTTCTTCGGCTTTTCTCTTTGCCATTTTTTTGTCAACACCGTCTGCTTCATAGGCTACAGATGATTGTGCTTTTCCACTTTGGTTAGTAAACCGTGTCTTGCACTTTGTTTCCAATTCCACTGTATTCTTACTTTTCTCTGTTTGTTCCCGGTTCTTCTCTACATCATTTCCTTCATTCTTCCCTTTGTTTTTCTCACTACGCAAAAAATAACCTCCAGTTTGCTGAACCAAACCCTGGTTTCTGGCTGCACAAAGACATACATATTTACAACCCAGATCATCTACAATTGCAAAATCCTCACACTCAACTGCTTTGACATTTAAATTTTCATTAGTAGAAACTCCATCAACATACGACATAACTGCAACTTCTTCCATGTTACCCTCAAGCAGTGGACTCTCAATTATGTTCTGATCTACAGGAATACCACAATCATACATCAAAGACTCAGTGTAATTACACCGTCCACATTTGCAACACATCCATGACACCGGCTTGTTTAATATAGAAAATTGCACATTGGAAAATCCCATACAGCGTACATGATACAATATACCACAACTATAACATGCTACAACGTTTTCCATTGGACCAGTTTTGTGATCACACATCCAACATTGTGTCATCTCTCTTTCCTTCCAATCGGTTCTGGCTCTGCTAACAAAAGTTTCCTTTACTCTCAATGTCCTTCCTCTTTTATTCTGCTTTATGGACTTTACATTTGTCTTACATGAGCTCTGTCTCTCTTTGTGATTTTTTGTATGCAAGTTGTTCAGAACACAACTCAAACTTCTTGTATGGCTTTCAATATTCTTTCGTGCTTTGTCATGATTCTTTTTCTCTTCTTTACTTATTCGTAATTCCACCACTTTGCCATTCCTACGCCTTTGCAGCAACTTCTTCCGTTCATTTCTTTTGACCTTCTTTCTATTTGGTTTGGATAGCTTCTTTTCATAGTAATACTCTTCCAAACATTCAAGTACATTACTTCTGCTACAGCACGTTTGTTTCCTTGCCTTTAACTTATTCAATGCCTTAGAATTACTTATTCTCCTTCTGGTCAGCGTATTAAGTTTGTACTTCTTTAATTTAATTTGTTGTCTTTGCTGCTCATGACAACCCCTGTTGGCAATATTTATCACTGCATTCTCTTTGTCGTCTCTTATCTTACCATTCTTTTGCTCATCTCTTATCTTACCATCCTCTTTAGCAGCTCTTATCTTGCTATCCTCTTTGTCATCTCTTACCTTATTTTCTTTGTTCCAATCTCTCAACTTACTATTTTCTCTCCTACATTTTTGTTCTTTTTTATCAATCTTTTCATTTTCCCTTTTCATTACGTACATTTTTTTGGGTATGCTCTTCTTATGGCAAATTTTCTCATGGTATATCACTTGGCAAATTTTGTCAAGGCTCTTATGGCTTTTACTGTTATTATCAGTCTTCCAGTGTGTATTGCTTTGGCAGCTCGTTTGGCTTTTGTACAACGTACAGGTTTTGTACTTCGTGTGGCTTTTGTACTTCGTGTGGCTTTTGTACTTCGTGTGGCTTTTGTACTTTGTATGACTTTTGTACTTCGTATGGCTTTTGTTCTTCGTATGGCTTTTGTTCTCCGGATCACTCTTGCACATCTCAAGTCCTTCACTAATAACAAGCACACCTGCCTGATTCTTAATGACATCCTCAAGCAAGTCTGCCTGAACGCAGCTTCGACAGAAAAAAGAATGGAACACATGAGGACAAACAAAAGAGAAAAACAATGAGGTCATATCAGAAAAAGAAGTGAAGTTCGAAAGATACATACATCTGTCTGGTGAAAGATACTTTATTCTATCCACCTTCATGTCCATCATTCACACATGTCGCATACCATTATTCACTACCTTAGTCTTAGCAATGTCATACTTTGGCATCATGACCTGAAAAGAAAAATTCAGTTGATGCCATTCTGTTAACTCTTTTCCTTACATCGAGTTTGTTATAATACTACTTACTCAATGCTCCTCATTTCTGCGAAAAACTTCTTCTCTATGCCTCTAAGTTTATGTTCTTCTGCTGATCTTGATCAACCGATTATGCCCAACATTAACACCTATGCCATCATCACTCAAAAGCACTAATTTAATAATATAAGTAATGTAGTACATTTACTAAACAAATTATTGGCACCATTACCCCCTTATTGCATTACAGAAATGTATTTTTCACAGAACAATGCTCAATTAACCAACCCATCTCCAATTATACAGGAGTGTTGAACAATCCTTCATTCTTCAATCTCTGTATCATTATAATATATCAACAGTGTGTAAGATGGTCACATCAACATGCATTTACTTCAAACAAAGACACCGACCCTGTCACCTAGTCGGTGTCACTGTTTTGTCTTGTGACTGTCACTGTCCAAAATACTAAAAAATATGTATTATTATAAACTATAGCCTGCCTATATCAATAGATCATTTATCAAATCACCCAAATTAGGTATATCATTATCAATCATCGTCATCCTACATTATTTTTCCTAACGCTAGCAGACAACTGTAACATCAAAACACTATGAAATACAAAGTAAATCTTGCTAACATAAATCTCGGGAAACACAATAAACACGTACTCACGTTTGTGTTACACAGTACTCTGTCCAGCTAGCTCTGAGCTCTCTCTATTCTCTCTACGTACGTCCGTCCGTCCGTACACACACGTCGATAAAGGCCTTAGTTAGTTCCCCTTTTCAGCTCAAACTAAACATAACCACCGTTGACATGAACACTGGGTTCCAAACTCTCAAAAAAGTCACGTGAGAGCGAGTGCCCTCTCTCTAGATTGTCTTGACGACGAGCGCCTTTGTCCCCAGCCTCGCTACCATAGGCTTCGCGCCGTATCGGTAACTCTCGTCGCTAAACCCTTGGTAGGATAGGGAACATTGATGTCCATTAATGGGTGCGTTCGATTAGCTTCCTTGTGTCGGGGGTCACACTCGTGGTAGCAACGAAACAAGGCCAATCGAACGCTGAGGTGTTTTCGCTCAGGGTTACTCTGGGAAAGGAAAATTCACGTCAAAGGTTGATCTGTATAGCGGCGTGTACACAGAAAGCTCCTTCGTCTGCTGAATTTGAGTGTACGCGTGTCCCCAGTGGTGACGACTGACAACACAACTTAATTATTTTGCACAGAGTCACCAACTGTTCGTTTTTCAGGAAATGCATTTGCCATAACTGTTTCACAGACAATCAATATGTGTATTAATTTGTACTTTGTGTATCTTCAACGAACCAAACTTGTCCCCGCCATCTTGTTATGATACGCCTGCAGCCGGAAACTACGTCATTACACCGGGTATCCACCACCAGAGACCCGCTCGCGAGCTGGATCTGTGGTAGTCTTGAAATCAAGTCGATAATTTAAATTGGACGGAGCAGTTTGATTGGTTAAGAATCGTAAATACATGAATATTCATTATACATCTTGCAGCGTATGGCAAGTCACATGAAGCAAAAGGAGCTACCAGGCGCACACTTCATTCTTTGATAGGGGGTTTATTATCAATAGTAACATTTTGTGATAATGCATTGGTCAATGTATATTAAAAGAAAGTTAAGAAATTGTTATAATGATTACAATATTATGCTTTTTACGTTGATATTGGCAAATAAACTGCCATTAAAATAAAAGTAACAACAGAAAGATACATTCCCATGTTTATAATGAATTGTTCAAATTTTGTCAGACGGGCTACCATTGGCCCTCTCTTTGGCAACTTTCGCATATGCAATATACAATTTTCCATATATGAATATTCTGCTAAACACAAGCTACTCAAGTCACTAGAGCTGACGGACCTTGCCACGCGCTACCTACGACCGTTGCTAAATGTATAATCGCACTGTGACCGTTGCATGAACGACAGCATGTGTGTTTGTAATAAGCAGCACTGGCAGACAAATAGACAGACACTGAGTAACGACTTGTCATCGAGTCTAGGTCTGTGGGTGACTGACACCGGGGGCGCAGACACGAGTATCACGTGATGGCTAATCAAACGCTCTCGTGTAAGTTATACTTGCACGTGAAGCTTATCCATGAACGCACCCAATGTTAATGGAGATCAACAGCCTCGCTACTGTAACCATGAAGGAAGAAATATTTCTTCTTCCATGCTGTAACCAACGCAGGATTTAATGTGCGCAGGGAATTGATGTCGTCCTTGGCTTTTCTGGTTCACTATAAAAACTGTGTGGATAAGCGTGTGCCAAGCAGAAGGCGAGTGACGACGTCGTTGAACAATATAAATTATTGTACAGTAAACAAACGTTTAGATCAAACTCTAATATTTTATTTGACTTATTTAACGATTGAAACAACAGGTACAACAAATCTGGCTTGTGTGAGAGGCATGTCTCTGGAATTTGGAGCAAGTCAGAGCACTCAAGAATGAGAGTCCGAATAAGAACACTTTGAAAGCAGAATTTAGGGGATCTTATACAGGGTTTCTGGAGGTGGGGTATATCTAGATTTAGTAATGATATCACAAAGAAAATACATAAGATCATTGACATCATTTCCTAGAATAACTTTGGATGAGGTAATGGTCAGCGGGGAGTAATGGTCAGTGTCCTGAGGGCGTAGCCTAGCTAGGAATGTGTGTGATGTATTTCACAAGAAATGGGAGTGAGCTAAGTGAAATGGACCACCTGTCGACAATGTTGTGATTAGGGGGAATGGTGAATTTAAAGCCAGGAACACTACCATGGGCAGTGCGCCGTATCGATAACTCTCGTCACTAACCCCTGGTAGGGATGTACTGTGGAAAACAACTCTGATTGGCTCCCAAGGCTGACTACTTTGCGTGCACGCTTGTTAAAAACGTTTGAGCGCATGTATGGTGCTTGTCGGTCGCCTAGTACGCACGTGTACAAATGGACGTATTTTGACGCAATTCATTTCAAAATAACCATGTTTTTCATGGTCACCCTAAACTCATCCTGGTTTCCAAAGGTGATCGATCTCGCCGCACCATTTTTTCCCAGCGTATTACTTGCCCTCTCGTTAGTGACAAGAGGTACAGATACGGCGCGCTGCCCGTGCTAGCAAAGCTCAGTACCAGCTAGACGTATATCACAAGATCGACAACGAATGAGAGGGGGCCAGTCGCTCCATGACTTTGCGTCCTTTGACAGCGCGCTATGAGAAGTCTCTAACACAGAATCGATCAAACCGCAGAACTAAGGGGTTGCAATCAAGCAAGGCAATCTGGAAAAGAAAGAAAAATGGCGCGGCGAGACCGTACCACGACACCTGGAACCATTAATCTCTATTATATTAACTAGATATTAGGACACAGGATATTAAAACTTCTCGGGAGCCACATAATTAGAACAATATGAAGTGTGTAATATCCATTGAAATAAGACGACTATTTTTTTTCTTGGGATTGAAAATAAAAAGCGTGCGTGGCAGGCGCTTTTGTCTTCTCAGAGTTGTTCTCTTATTTCCATAAGGGCAACTTTATACGTTATGTGATAGCACCCTCACATGAGCAACCTCTCTCGGCAAGGGAACACTAATTGCGTATGACGGGCTCCAGGTAATTGTCGAAGTTACCGAGGATAATGTACACTAATCCCAAATTGACGATGAAGCCAAAAATGAGGGTTGGTAAAATACTTTTGGAACCAAGTCCAAACAAACGTGGCGTGTTTACACACGCTTACTTTATTCGCCGATGTGTGACGTCAGATGTTCAGGCAAACACGCGTGTCACGTGTCACTAGCATGGACAACTTTTGGAACTTGTCTGAGGTATTACCACATTGGTCATCGACCCTGTAGTTGTCTTTTCTGATTTCTCTAAGCTAGCTGGCAAATAAAAATCATACCTCCATTAGCTCATGACACACAAGCTGAATTAGTCAGAGTAGATGAACTATGGATTCCATCGATAAAGTTAAGTCTCTGGCCACGACTGCCAAACCATACTCAAAAGGTATGCGTTGCCAAATAGTTAAGATGAAAGGGTCTGGTAAAAATATGGAAGCATCTTTGGCGGACAATAGTGGCGCCATCAAAGCAGTAGTGTATGATGACAGTCTTGGGGGCTTCAACGAAGGAGACGTTGTACTGATTAGAGCTTTCCAAAAAGGAAAATCAGCAAACGTCATCATACTGAACAAGCACACAACGGTCAGGAAGTGTCCTCAATTGGAGTTCAATCAAGACATGATACAAGCAGCAAAACAGCTGATCGACTGCCCACCTCCAGGTGTTGGAACAATTGGAGACATCAGGGAGGGCGCTTTCGTGACGATTCAAGGCACCATAACAAATGTAAGTTTCTTCCAAACATCTCAGACGACCTGATCCTTGCAATGTTGTGCTACTATTATTAACCACGACAGTATTGCTGTTGCTTGGGGAAAAAAGGATCATCATCTATAGTAAAATGTTCATTATTCTTCTTTTTGAAAGACTAAACTTAAAAAGAGTACAGCGCTCGTGTGACTGAGCAGTGAGTGTAACACAGTAGTTGTTTTGTGAAATAAACTTGAGGCAGGCCACATATTTCATGATCTGTAATGTTCCGGTCTTAATCTTGAAGTTGCTTGAAAAAAAAATTTCTTTTTATTGAAAAGAACTGTACTTTGTTAAACTGAAGATGGTCACCATGTGGTGTTTCCTTGAAAGAAACTCAAATATTTATTGTCTCTGTCGTAAAAGTTTCAACAACTTTGCATGAAAACATTTAATATTTTAAGTGTATCAACTGTTGAGCATTGCCATTTTATCAAACTTGAATATATGTTCTGTATAATTGCTTGAACAACAGGATGAAATTGCAAGAGAAGTTGGCAACTCTCAGACAGTGAGAAATATCTTGGTTCGTCTGGCAGTATTCAAGTAGCACTTTGGAACAAGACTTCTACAAGCCCAGTGAAGTCAGGAGACATTGTAAAGATCACTCATCTGACAGCCAGGCACAACTCCTTTATTTGAGCTTTAGCCCTCAACTCGACTTCTCACACAACCATTGTGGTAAGTCTGTCTTTTAAGAATGTGACTTCAATGTCTGGCTAATTGACAAAAAAAACAAAACATTCTTGGCATATGGTATTTAACAAAATTATTTATGAAGCATTTTCATTCCGAGTCGATTAGAAATCATTTTCATTCCGAGTCGATTTGAAATAAGTGTGTACTCCATAAACAACTGGCAAGGCAAGATTAATGGCGAAACCTCTAAGTGTGACTGCAATCCAACAATTGGATTTGCAGGCTATTACATTTGCACAGGCTTTGTGCAGTGAATGGTTTCTTTAGTATGTGTAGCATAGCAAAATGCAACATAAATTGTCTCAGTTGCAACTCGGTATTAGCGTGCAGTCTGCCCAAAAATGTTCTGTCGAAATACTTGGCTATACAAAAATGATGGATGAAATCCTTCTGTAATCTGTGTATTATGTGAACAGTCTATACATCAACTCGTTGAATTAATTGAATTATTTTTCTGTCAATATTCAACAATGTTGTGACTAATACTAAACCTATTGTGGCAAGCATGCAGTGTTGTGCCAGTCGGGGCTGGTAGGCAGTGTCCGGTTCTTAAAAAAAAAACCTCAACAGCACTCATGCAATATTACAACATTGCCGACCAATACTTTTTTGCGGACAATTAAAAACAACTAAAATCTGACGGCCTTTTTCTTTATTTAAAAATAGCCGGCCCCAGATAGTCTCTAGCTGTGTCCTTGGGAGAACGATTGACACTGCTGTTGAGATCCAATTACTCTGAACTTATTCCTCTGAAGTTTGTTGTACATTGTTTCTGTAATACACTGGCTTCCACTCAAAAGACAAGCCGCCGAGCGTGCTATGTCTTTGTGGTTTTATGACCTGGGTCTGTGACCGTTGTAAAGTGGTATAGAATATTAAACTCTGAAAGTTTGTTGACATCTGCCGACTCATAGTTTTGATTGAAATGGTAGAATCAATTAAATAGTTAACTGGAAATCACCAGTTTCGTTTTGCTGTTTTGGAAATAAACCAAGTAAATAACTTTAATAGTTTGATTGGGAATATTACTGTGTCCTTATTTTCCAGACATGAACAAACACTTAGTGTGACAGAAAAGTTCCTGTGACATCCAAAGATGTTATACTTTAGGTGGAACAACTTTCATGTGTACTACAATCCCTACCTACAAAAAAGACTTAAATGAAATCAAAGTATGGTTCTGGAGTCAATGTAACAAAAAATGTCATGATTAAAGAAAGAAAACGAAAATTACAAAAATCTCTATCTTACTACCCTATAAATTTTTTTTCTGGATAGTTACGCCAACATAACAATTTTGGTGTGTGTAGAACTCCTAAAATAATATGTACTTTTTAGGGTGTTAAATGTACAAAAATTCCAAAAGGGGCACTACCTCATTAAACACCCCGCTGGGAGTTGCACACCCTGGACCACTGCTTTGCGCAAGGGATGAGGGCTTGCTTTGCTTAGTTCGAGTGAAACAACACTGATGGCTAGTAATTTCTTTTTACATGTGCCAAACAGTCTTGGTGACCCACAGTTTCAGACTGCATGAGTGGTTGTTGTAAATTGTAGAGAACAAAATGGATTAATTATAAGCAGTTTATTTCTGTACAAAAATGTGTTTATTTGTGTTATATTGTGCTCATATTGCAGCCTCGTGAAACTGAAGAAGATGTCAACATCATAACCATTGAGGAAGATGGTGACAGCCTATCAGTTCTTCAACAAAGAGACGAAGAAATAGTTACTCTGCACATGTCAAAATTTGATGCCATGGAAATGTGGAATACTGCAGACTGCAAAGAAATTTTGCACCGTCTTGAAAACAAGCAAACATATAAGTTGAAGTTGAAAGGCTCTTCTATTGTGGGAGTAATTGTTGATGATACTCCAGACCAAGCCTCCACCAGTGGGGAACAGACCTCCAAAGCAAAAGTTGAGTAGAAACAGCAAGCACTTCTAGACAAGGGGTTTTATCTGTACATTGATTACTTTTTGCCGTTTGCATGTCCATTCTTTATGTATCTATTGTCATTTTAATATGCAAGCCAAACAATCGAAAGTTATTTTCTGTCCATCGTTTTTATACATAAAAAACATTGTGTATTTTCTGTTTGATTGTGGTTCTAATTTCATAGAGATGTTTTAGCAACAACAAAAACAATTTTTTTTTAGGCACAGCAGAATTATGGTTACTGGTCTCAAGTTTCAGACAAAATATGATGAAAATTTCATAGAGGTGTTTGATCTGCACACAAAAAACCTCCAAAGGCACAGCAGGCTAATGATTACCGGTATGAGGTTTCAGAAAAAAATTCCAAATGTAGTATGCTCTAAGTTTAATTTGCTAAGTATTTGGCCATTGCTTGAAGAGCGAAGGATACGTTTGCAAATGAACATTTGTTTGTTGTGTTGTTACAGTTAAAGTAAAATGTCAAATAATTCCAGCACATGATTTGTAATTATTTCAAAAAAGTCGGGGTTCTATCTGGCGTTTTTGTACATGTTGCCATTTTCATGGCCATCATTTTTGTAACTACTGCCTGGTTACTGTGCAAGCCAAACATTTGACACTAGCTTAAATCCGTCTTACTTTATACATCGAAACAATGGTTAACTTCCAGTTTGATTTAGTTCCAATTTCATACAGGTGTATTAAGCAAATCTTTAACAAACAAAAGCTGAGCACAACAGATTTAGCATTACCAGTATAAAGTTCTCAGCCAAAATACAATGCCATATTATATGGTCTCAGTGTTATTTTTCCTTAGCGCATATTTTGGGCGATATGTCTTGTTTGAGCAGCTGTGCGATATAGGGGTAGTTTTAAAATATCTGGCACAGAATTAATCATGTAGATTTCTGTAGCTGATTCACTAACTTTGGACATTGTTATGCAATTTTTCCCACAAGTTGTAGTAGGTTGTTTTGGAAGTACTAGATTTGTAATTGCAGTTACATGTTTGAGTAATTGTTATGCTGTTTGTTTCATGATTGATTTAAATTGTTGGTTGATAAACATTGGACCAATAGATCATACAATAATCATTTGTAACCACTTATATCAAAAATTTGGTTAATATGCTTCGACAATAAAACTTCTCTGTTGTTCTTGAGATATTATTTCTAAACAGTTTCCATTTGTAATTTGTGAAAATCTTTTTAAAAACTTAAGAGCCAACTGTCCAGTTATAAAAATGTGTTTCAACTGTTGAGGCTGGATTATCTCTGTCACATTATTGTGATTGAATCTGTTTTCAGTTGGAATGCATGTAGGGTGTAAAACTCACTGGTATCCTAGAACGGACTTTCCCCCTAATGAGGAGAGGGGGGTCAGGTGCTAACAGTTGTCAGTGTTGTTTATGGGTTTGGAAGTAATTTGCTTGCGTTTCATTAATTCACACAAAAATCTGATCTCATTACAAATTCGTATACAGAGCTACACAGATCTAAGTCTCTAAGAAATGGAATCGTCTGTTATTGTCTTGAGGCTCCTAATTGTGTCTTGCCGATAAATTGTGGTTATTAAAAACTCCTAACAATACCCCCCCCCCTCTTCTGACAGACAATTACTACCACCGCTAAGTAGTAAGAGAGAGCCGACAGCCAAATGCCGCTATTTGGTGCGTTTTCACGGCTGTGAGCAATCACTGTTTCGGTCTTTGGCCGGTGATTGACCAATGGCCAATTAAACCGAAACAGTTATTGGTTACGACCGCAAAAACGCACCCATTGCGTGGGGGCGGTTGGGGTCTGCATTGGTGTTCCTCTCCCCGCGAAAGCGTGCAACGATAGATGGACACCTGCATTGGTCGGCCCTTGCGTGTTTCGTTCCCGTCACGCATGTTGCTGTTGTTGTTGTTGTTTTTGTTTGTTTTTTTTGGGGGGGGGGTTGCGGCGGGGTTACGTCGGGGTTATGTAGCTAGCAGTGCTTGCGTGGGTCAGATGATTCATGGGTGTTGTTTTGCGATAAATTTGGCATATTCAAAAGGAATGGGGGGTTTTGCCAAATAAATAAGTGTGTCATGGCAGTGTGTTATGTTTTTGTAGGACTTGGGAACGACACTTAGTCTAATGGCGGGGAAATTCTTGGTGCAGTGAATAAAATTGATTCAACAATGATTGATGTGATTGAAATAAAATTATGCTCGAACTGCAAACAAATCCACATTTATAAGGATACTGCACATTTCCGTAAAGAAACTTTGTCATCCAGGTAATTTGTTTTTAAATTGACATGGCTTCCTATGTCCCCTTGATAGGTTCCTCCTACATTATTTCTTTCATAGATAGAAAAATAGCGGCATCCCGCTAGTTGTGCATAATGTGTGCAATGATAAAGAACGTAATACAGGTTGGCTGTTCAACGAATTAGAACACCTTGAATCATTTGAGTTTAAAAAGCATTGATCAGTGGGAAGAAATGAATTATCATCGATAACCTTGACAAGAGGATATGGTGATTTTTTTCGGTTTGTTTGAACAGTCGTTGGACCTAGCAATATAGCGTGACAACAACAGTACGTGCCCTTTTGGAGCTGGAAAGTGGTGTGCTCGTGAAATACGACCATTTAATTGGTCTAAGACATTTAAGCCCCCCATTTTGAATAAGCTACAACATGAAGACGGTAAAATCGTTATGGCCCAACATACAGACAATTATAAATTTCATTTACGACAGTTGGACCTGTGTGGTAAAACAAACTTCAAAATAATTCGCGGACCGATGCGCAATAATTGCAATGATTTAAATCTTGTTATGTGTTCCCTGATGTTGTAATGTATGGAATTAGGCCGTGACCACCTGTTACAGCGCCCTCTATCAACGTGTGTTAGATTTATACCAATAGATGAAATCTTTGATTTTGCACAGTTTTCATTCGTAGACATTGCATTGTAGCTTACACGAAATTGAGTACGTTAACACATATTCCTCCTCGTGACGTCATCATGGGCCTAACAACATTAATTACAAGTTTATTTTTTACAAATTTATATCTTCTGAACTGCGTCTCCTACAGTGGCAATTTTTATGCCATCTTAGCCTCCAGCATATGTAACTTTTTATTTTGAACTATAGAATATAAAGTCATGCTCTTTGTGCCGTCTTTAGGCTTATGGCACTTTTAACATTTGTTCATAAACAGGAACCTCCGATTGAAAAAAAAATCGCGAATAACATGTCATACAGGCATGTGCCATCTTTTAATCTTTGCCATAGCTTACATTTTATCAATAAGATGACCAAAATCGACATTAACTTCCGGTCCAAACTTCAAATAAACAAATGATATTTCCTGAACCACATGTCAATAGTTATAATCTTTGTGCCGTCTGTTAGCTTACTACACATTTAACATTTTATCCAAAGAGTTGGCCCCACCCACATTGACCTTTCCTTCCTGTTCAAACAAAAAGTTTTAGTAAACGAATTATACTTCCTGAACCACGTGTCAATGAGTCGTAATCCTGTTACCGTCTTGTAGCAAACATCACAGGTAACGTTTTATTTAAAAACATGGCCTCATTTTGATCTTTCCTTCCAGTCAAAATATCAAGTTCAAATAACAAAAATTTCCTGACCCAAAAAGTCACTAAAACATTTTTTTTTTGCCGTATTGTAGCATACGCCACACGTAACATTTTATTTTTGCACCGTTAGAGTCAAAACGAGGGTGTGTGTAAGGTTTAGAGTAGGTGCCTCAATTTCAGGGTTCATTTCAGGGTCTGGATCAACGGTCATATCCTAAAACCGGAACAGCTTTGTGTTCACAGAACAAACACTTGACATCTAGTTTTTATTATTATTATTATTTGTTTCCGCCTAAATCCCATAGCATTTGTACACGTTTTTTCTTAAAGCCTCATATCCTAGAGCGTCAATAGGAAAGAGTTGAAT
>CM021537.1:8815090-8831265 GCA_010994315.2 Pisaster ochraceus | reverse complement strand
ATAATAATAATAATAAAAATAACTAGACATTAGGTGTTTGTGGACAAACACAGAGCTGTTCCTTTTTCTTGTTCTTTGATTAAACCCAAGTTCAATCTTCATTGCTCAAGGGGTCTATTACTCAAAAGAAATTAAAAATCGGTTGTATAGTTCTTGAGATGTGGTCCCACTTCCGGTTGACCCGGAAGTAAAGGTTAAAATGGGGTGACGGTAACCCAAGCTCATTCTTAAATGCTCAAGGAATCCAGAACTGGAAAGAAATTGAAAATCGGTTGTTTACTTCATAAAATATGGTTCCACTTCCGGTTGACACGGAAATAAAGGTCAACATGGGGTCACGGTAAACCAATCTCCAATGTACAAGGAGTCTATAACTGAAAAAGTTTGATCATTGGTTGTGTATTTCTTGAGATATGGTGCTGCAAAGATTAACTAATTAAATATTCAAATGAAGATCATGTGGTTAGTTAATTAAGATTTTTAACCAACTTACATTTTATGTAAAGTTTATGTACTAAGCTTCATTTTGATATTATGATATGACTATTTTATATTTAACTAAGTTTGATTAGGACAAAACAAAAATCGTGTACAGATCCGTTCTGGTTGATCCAGACATTTAAAGTGACACTAAGTTCAAGATTGAACACCCTTCACGTTTGAGAGGTCCTTATTAATTGTCTTGAAGAACCTAAACCTGATCTTCGTTCTGATACAGATTTTATTGCTGAATTTAAACCTGAATCTGAAACATATTCTATAAGACTTTATTTTGTACCCACACCCCATTTGGTTCAGAATTTGTGATTTTTTAAGTTTTGAACTTCCTGTTTGGACCGGAAGTAAAGGTCAAAGTAGGGTCATATCTCGCAATGTCGCAAGTGCTGTCGACAGCACATACATAATTGGGTCTCAGAATTCCTCACTGCAATAACCTATCTTTCTGAAAGTTTGTATATACCCAGCGCCTTGAGTACCTTGTTTGGTAGATACGTGCGCTATATAAGACTTCGATATTATTATTATTATACATTAAGACTTTGTGCAATGAGGTTCAGGAGATATGATTGATTTTCTTAAATTGTGAGCTTCCTGTTTGGACGGGAAGTAAAAGTCTGAGAAGGGTCATGCGTCTGAATAAAATTTCAGAAGTGCTGTAAGCTATAAGACAGCAAAAACATTAAGAATATTTTGTGAAATGAGGTTCAGGAGATGTGATTTCTTAAAATGTTGAGCTTCCTGTTTGGATCGGAAGTAAAGGGCAAAGTAAGGTCATGTCTCTGAATAACATGTCAGAAGTGGTGTAAGGTAAGCCACAAGACATTATTTGTTAAAGGAATAATCTTTTAATTACCGTAATTTAACACCTGACGACGTCACTATAAAAACAATGTGTTTTTCATACTTATAAATTGTATAAGGTACAAGATGGTATTAACTCATCCCCATGTAGTGCATTTTAAAACTGTAGAACGTACGTAGAAGTTGCAAATACTGGTCACGCACATATCGAATAGGCTCAACACTAATCATGTGGTTTTCAGGCGAATGGGTCCCCCAGCACAAACAAATCTGCCACACCAGCAACACCGTTCGAAAACACAGGTGGTCTGTTTTCACGTTTATGCTGAAACCTGAATAAGGAACTGAGCTGTGATACATGAGAGCAGGCACAAGGTAATCTCCAACGCATTGCTGTGATTGAGCAATCATATCTGGCATCATGACGAGTATCAAATTGTGATTGGTAAATGGCCATTCCAACAGTGGGAAACATGCCTCTTTGCCAGTTGGTAGTGTTAGTGCGCATGCGTGGTGTGTGTCCATCACGGGGCTACGGTATTTCTTAGAATCTTTATTATAGTATCTTATTTAATCAAATGAGATATTGCTTTTGTTAACGTTGAGCAGATACGGAAATGTTTCCTTTTTTGGGTGTTATGTCTGTCGTTCATTCTTCATTTTTCTTAATTCTCGAACTTAAAGGAGGGAAGCGAGAAACGATGAGGGTTCAGTAGTGTGTGTGCGCGCACTGTCACATGGTGTTTCGTTTGTGATCTGGAAGTGGAAGGTGAAAAATAAGTGTGCTGGCTTGTTGAAATTCTGTGTACTTCTGAAGACAGGTATTTTCTTGGCAAAGGTGTGTATTATAACAATTTTTGACTTTGAATCGCTTTGTCCTACTAGCTAATAGTTTTTTACCGTGCTAATATTAATACTTTTTTAATTTGGAGGAATTTATCTTAGAAAATGTGATCTGTTTGCATTGATTGTGCACCACCCTACGGCAGCAGAGTACATCAAATGTCATGTTGGACTTGTTAAGTTGAACTGAAGTGAATTTCTACCTCCATGAACATTACTAGTCATGAAATGTTGATATTGTTGCTGGTAATGATAATGGGTAAAATTCCGGAGGCAGCCGCCACTTTTATCACCCCGAATTATGAAAATTTTGGGTCTTACCTGTCAGGAAGGAGTGAAGAAATCCTATCTATGAATAGTTGTAGTGCTTTTTTGTTAAGAGTGTTTTTGTTACAATTTTATTGACTACTCAATTTCTAGTACTACTAGAAAAAAACAAGCATGATACATTACTACTTTACTAAATACTACTAGTAGTAGTATTTAGTAAAGTAGTAATGTATCATGCTTGTTTTTTGTTTGATTGTTTTTTTTTTACCTGATTGTTTGGATTTCTTACAGGACTTGGCCTTGGGAATGGGAGGCCACAATGGTGGATGGTGGTGAGAATTTGTGTAGGTGCCAATTAGAAGTAATAAATTTGTTTGTGTTTTCTTTTTATGCAGATGACTGAAGTGGTGTTGAAAACCCTTGGGGATTTGGAGAATAGGGGTTATTCTAAGTGTATAGATGTTTTGACTAAAGATGATGAGGTCCGTCAACTCTATACCAATATCAAAAGCCATGAGGTGCAGTTGAGGCGAAATCGCTATTTGAGAGTGTCTGAGGCGAATGTGTTGACCAGTGATCAGGGGCAGTTAGTCATTCGATTGACACCAATGACAAAGGTAATGAATGGGTTTGAGCAACATGTATGTAATTATTTGATGAGTAATGGTGAGGTAAAGTATATGTATAAGGATCAGTGTGGTCATTGGTGAGTGGAAAGTGGTTTGTTTGTGTTTAAATTCATGAGTTGTTGTGTACCGAGACAGTTTGTTACTAATTATACAGTGCAGCCATGATTTATTCAGTGCATCAAAAAATTCGGCAATACTGTTTTAAATAACCTGAAAAGTCTTCTAAAGCTTAGTAGACCATGAAACTTGTAAGTTTGCTATTGTAATTAATTAAATTGTCCAGCTCTTTTTCTTTTGCCAGGTAATATATTTTAAATTTTAGTATGTGTCAGGAGGTTTGAACAAGGAAAGTTTGCAGAGAATCATGCATGGTACTGTGTTTCAAGACAGTGATTCATGGAGTTATTAGAGAGAAAGTACACCTTGTTATTTGTTAATGTTTAAATATTTGTATTAATTTTTATAACAGGTTTACATTTTGTATAATAGGATGCCAAAGCTATTGTGCAATATGTTATATTTTTTTGTTTAGGTGTGGTAAGAAAATGTAACAATCTGCCTCAAGTGAGTGTTTTTGGATGTGAGAGTATTGGAAATTTGTTGGATGTTGTGTTGTTTAGATGGTGTACATTATTTGACATCACTGTATTTGAAAATGTATCTGTGAGTAGAGGCACTTGGGTTTTCTTTTAATCAGGATTTGGAAGAAGATTTTAGAGAGTTTTGTACAATAGGTTTGTCACCTGTTTTAGTGTTATTGATGTTTAGTTACCTTTTTAGTAGGTTTGTAGGGTATTGGGTTTGTAGAAATGGGTGTTAGTGCAATGATTTATTTTTTTTTTTTTCTAATGGAAATGTACCATTGTTTTGCAGATTTATCGTGGTGAAGTTTTTGATGCTGACACGGAAGTTGCAAGAAACTTTCTACAACCACCAGCTGTTTCAGTCGCAGAAGCACTGAAAAAGGAATCGTTCCAGCGTTTTGGAATTACTGGAACCATTGATAATGTAAGTGTGTTGTGTTTCCAGTTTTCATGATTTGCCAGGGAAGCTGAAGGGGCATATCGTGTTTGCCTTGTTTTTGTGTGTGTGCGTTTTTTAACGCTATATACGATGTGTGGACTGGACCTCAGAACAAAAGAGGTTCACATAGGGACTTGAAACAGTGAGTGGACTTCCACACGTCCACACAGTGTTTCTTACAATGTTGGAGCATAGGATTTTTGTTAAGTGTGGAGAACAAAGGAATGTGGACAGAGTGACTACAACACAGAGGTGTGTGTGTGTATGTAGGTATACATTTTCAAAGTGGGGACCTATAACAAAAGAGGTTACTATAGGTAGGGTCCCTGGTTGAGTGAAGGTCCCCAGTTGGAAAGCTTGTGCAAAACCAATGGGTGCTGTTGCCTAAAAGTTAGTACAAACAAAAGAGGGACAACAGGAGGTCACTGATTGCAGGTGTTGACACACCTTCGTGTGTGTGTGGTTAGGTGTACATATTCAAACCGGGACCTATTTATAACAAGAGGACTTGGGGTCCCTGGTTTGGGAAAGGTCCCAGTTTTTATAGAGAGTGTGTACAAAACCAATGGGAGCTGTTGCCAAAAATTTAAAAGTACAACAAAAGAGGGACAATAGGAGGTTCCTGATTGCAGGTGTTACACATTTTTGTCTGTGTGTTCTTACATACGCCAAGTTATGATGTACTTTTTACAGTGGAATAATTCTACCAACAAGGTTGGCATTGTTGTAGTGGTATCACACAGAAATTTGTTCAGAGAAGGGAATAATAAAACAGCAATAGCAGGAACCTAAATATGGCATCCAGAAGGGATGGGCTTATGGCCCTTGAGGGGTCTTTTACACAATGGAAGAATGGACCCCAAAAGAGAATCATTTGTTCAATTTGGACCCTACAATGGAATTTCTTTAGAATCGGATTGATAGAAAAACAATAGCAGGATCCCACAAACTGAATGTTAAATTGATTGTTATAATTTATATAGTGAACCTTTCTCTCCAGGCAATTTACCTTGTGACCTAAATCCTCCAAAATCTTTTTGTGTTATGTCATTTAAAACCAAAATGTTTTGGATAACAAGATTGTAAAGTTTGATCTAGTGATATGCATTGGGTTCAGTCTTCAGTTATATTTTTTATATTTTGGCAGTTGGGATATAAAAAGAATTGCTTGGTTATTGTGAAAACTTATTGTTCATATTGACCAGTGAGGTAAAGTGATCGTGGTTCTCTTGGGTTTTGAGCTTGATGAAATAGTGTATGTGTAGAATTATTATAAGGAATTTGATTCTGCAGTGTGATGATTTATTCTGGTAAATAACTTAAGAGAAATAATAGGATTTGTTAATGTGTTGTTGTTTGTGGGCTTTCTAGTACCATTTTTGTGGTTGTCTTTTTGTCATGTTTTGGGTTTTTGTGGCACGTGGTATTTGTTATAATAAAGCATTTAATTTGGATTTATTTTTAATATTTGTTAAACAGGTTTCACCTTTGAAAGAGAGTGCCAAGTCTAAGCGCAAATGTTTGTTTTTACGTGATGTTGGTGACCGTAAAAAGAAAATATGCATCAACCTCTGGTCAGATAAGTCAGAGCAGGATATCCCACCTCCTGAGACAACTGTTGTTGTCAGTACTGTGTACTGCAAAGAATATGATGGTGGAGTGTCGTTTTGATAAAAACTTCAAGAGTAGTAGTTAGTGTGTCATAAATTTTGGATCACACAGTATGAAATCTTTGCTGTGTATGGCAAGGTGATGCAGTGAGCAGGATTTGGCTGAAATTCAAGGAATTATTCATGTTTCACCATGGTTTAAGGGAATTGCAGTTACTGTCAATCACCTTGGGACAAATGATAGTCTCTGGAGTATTTACTGGTGATGTTGAATTATATCATGATATCAGGGAGTGCACTTCATCCAAGTCCAGACCTTTTTAATTGGTGAATAGTTCTCTGGTTTGTCATTTCCCACTTCCCCCACTCCACAGTCTGATGGGGGTGATCAGCAATGTTATCTTCTTCTACTCCAAATATAAACATCGGTCTTTGATTCAGTGTGTTGATCAGTACTGGTGACCTGAAACAAGGTGAAAGTACAAAGACCAAAAATAGCCATGGGCTGTTTTCACTCAGCAGTACAATAACATTTGGGATCTGAGTAAGAATAAAGAGCAAAGTGACACATTTATTATGCAGTGAATGACGTATAGCATAGTAAAATGCTGCACAAAATGTCTGTTATAGCCTTTGTCAAAAATCATCATTACTCAATATTATCATTCAGTGTGTACACAATTTGTTTAGTCTAACAATTGAGCAAGGATTCTTGTCCTTGCTCTACTATGGTCTAACTAATTTGCAAAATTGTTGGATAAATCATAAAAACTCATTCCCTGTTGTTTATTGGGTAGAATATATGTGCACCACTTAACACAAAATTTATCCACCACAGCTGGTGCATAGTGATGGTGGGAAGCCCCAGAGTCTACAACCTCTTTACTTGTGTGATTTGAGTATTAAATAAATATTGTTTATAATAGGGCTGTTGTTAAATGGCATCTACATCTAAGTTCTTACTTAGATGTAGAAGTTTTAGCAAGTTGGTTGAAATAAGTGACTATAGGAAGTTGCAGGAATCTGTTATTCACATATGTTTATGTGGGTATTGTAGTCTAGGGGTATTGTTATTGGACAATTATGATATCTTTGTTTAGAATTATACTCTATTTATGTCACTGAATGCCAGTGTTAAATGTATGGTTGTCTTAAATGATTTGAACATGCAGTTGGATTGATAGCTGTGCATAGAGAACTCTGGAACATTGATATTATCATGCATGACAGTTTTGTTTGTACATTGTGCATATTGTATATTGTTGAGGGTCGGCCTGTTAGAATTTAGTGCTTTCCAGTATGTAATGTCATACTTTTCTGTTAATTAAAGCCGATGTAATATCTTTCTTGATAAAGTAATTTTGTGTTTATGTAGTTGGAGATTTTAAAATGGTGGAATAGTGAGGTTGTGGTGTTCAGTAGGTATATTGTGTGTTTTATTTTGTAGTCTAGAATTAGTGTTTAATATATATTTGTTTCTTTTATGATAGTGATATGCTTGTGCTCCGAACTGACGAGAAGAATGATTATAAGGTGGTTGCCATGGTTCTCCTTAATGCATTGGACATGGGTGACCTGGATCAGTTACAACATGCAATTCCAGTCACTGTGACAGTGAAATTTGAAGACGCAACCAAGGCCATCAGTAAGGTTGAGAACATGTAAGTACAGTAATTAATTATATTTGTGGGGTTTCTTGAACAGTTGCATTTGTTTCATTAGACAGCAACAATTTCACACACGAAAAGATGCATGTTATTTAAGAGATTGCATGTTACATTTGGACTAATACTTCAATGAAATAATTATAATTGAGCAATAGAAGGAGAATGCTGCAACTTCAAAAAGAAGAATAGACAGTTATATTTGTGTATATAGTTCCATGAGTAAGATTTCATTTTACATGACAACAATTTGTATGTTTGTTCATGGTAGTTATAGTTTTTAGTTTGTGATATGTGCTTAATTAATTTATTTTTGGTTGAATTGTTATGTCATAGTGTTAAAGACTATTTTTATACATTTTCTTTTATAGGAATGATTGTGAAGAGGAGGAGTAGAATGCTAAAGAGGCATACTTTGGAAGATTATAACTAAAGTTGTATTTTTGTTTTATTTCTATATAGCCATGTTACATAAGGCATTTTTACAGGCAACCATTTGAAGGGATTGAAAAACATAATATTCATATTTTCTTGTTAATAAAAGTCTGTTGGGAATAAGTAGGACAATTTTTAAGAAATAACTCCTTTGTACTAGTGTTCCTTTGTTATGGAGTGTGGTTGGTGTATTTTATGAAATTGCTTTGTGTGCCAAGGCTTTATGATGATGCATTTGTTTTTATTTTATTTATAACTTTACAGTGAAATAATAAAAATGATATGTGGTGATTTGTTTTGCATGATGTGTCAGGAAGTCATTTGCAAGTTAAATTTGATAAATATTTGTTTTTTGGCTTGCTTGATCACAAGTTACCACTTACATTTGAATTCCTCAGACTATTGAGATATTAACTGTGTCACCTGATTTTATGTAGTAGGGCAAGCTTTTACATAGATACATTAGAGATGGAGAATATCCATATATATTTTTGAAAGAATGTGTACTGCACCAGCGTTTGCTTTTCTAGAGGTAATTGTACATATTTTGCCCAGAACAATTTGACATAGCAATTGTTTGTATGGTTTGAATATATTAAGTTTAAGTGGTAACTTGCGATTAAGTAAGTCATTGTACAAGACTTTATTAAAATGTATCTTGCAAATGGCTTATTTTGAAAATACAATCAGGAAAGCAACGTGCAACGAATAATTATCACATGTGAGAAATGTTGACAGTTGATTTCATTTGGGTTATACAGGGCCTTGTTACACAAGGCAATTTACAGGCAAAAATGTTCAGGGCTTCTTGAAAATAATATTAATCATACAATTTTGTTGGGAATAATTAACACATTTGTTGAGGTTTTACTTTTGCTGAGAATGTAAAGGTTGTTGCTGCATGCACTGTGGTTTGTGTTTGTAGGGTACCTGTAAAACTTGCCTAGTTTGCCATGGCTGTATGATGATACAGTTAATGTTATATTTTGAAATGTATACTGAAATGTTGAAAAATATATAGTAATTTTGTTTTGCTTGATTTGTCATGAAGCTATTTTTGAGATAGATGTAAATAACATTGGACATTGATGTGCTTGTCAACAAGTTATTGCTCACATCGAAATATCTCGGATTACTGAAGTATTTGTTATGTAACTGCGTTAAGGGTAAGCTTTTGTGTAATTTTAAGAGATGATGGATACCCTTACATTGTTTGGATGAATGTGTGTGACACAATGGTCACAGGGTTTGTTTTTATGGAGGTTGATATACATTGCTTGCACTGTCCATTTGACAATGCATTATTTTTCTGTAGTCAGATGATTTTAGAGTTCTGGGATGTTATGTTTGAGAGGACAAGGTCATTTTATTTTCGAAAATGCTTTTGATTTTGTTTGGTTTTATACAGGGGGTTATTACAGGGGAAAAATTACAGACAACAGATTACATGGTTTCTTGAAAAAAATAGTAATCATACTTGTTGATATAGGCCTATATCTATTTGGATTAAGTAAGATTTTTAAAAGAAATAACTGCAGTTTTACCATGTGTTTCTTTTCCACGTGTGGTTGGTGTCTGTAAGTTGACAAACAAATTGCCCATTGTGTCATTTTTGTACGATTATACATTTTTATATATATTTTTTTATAAGCGTATACTTAAGTGATTAATAGATATGTGGTGATTTGTTTTGCATGATTTGTGAAAAAACCATTGTGAGTTACATTTTAACTGGAAATTGACTGGTTGGGTCACATGATACCACTAATGTTTGAATATCTCAGTCTATAGAGATATTTGCTACGTCACATTGGTTCGGGGCAAGCTTTTGTGTAATTGCGTAAGAGAGGGTGAAAACACATACATAATTTTGAACAAATGTGTCTGGGAGAATGGTACTGTAGTTTGCTCTTCTACATTGCTATAGAAAGCTTGCGCCGGACCATTGGACATAGCACCTGTGTTTCTATAGTTTGAGGCATTTAAATTTAATTGGTAAGTTGTAGCTAAACAAGTCATTGTGCCAGACTTTATTAAAATGTAACTTGCAAATGGGTTATTTTGAAAATGCAATCAGGAAATCAATGTGTAATGATTGTAAATATTTGAATAATACATATGAGAGATGTTTTCACTTGATAAGTTGGTTTCTATATAGGGCCCAATTTCATAGAGCTGCTTAAGCAGAAATTATTGCTTAACAATTTCCTGCTTAGCAGAAATGAGCAGGATACCAGTGACAAACTGTACATGTGACATGGTAGTTTGGCTGGTAACCCTATTTAGGTAAGCATAAGTTTTTTATGCTTAGCTGCTTTTTATGCTTAAGCAGCTCTATGAAATTGGGCCCTGGGCATTGTTACGCAAGGCAATTTACAGGCAACGAATTGTGGGGGTTTATTAAAGAAAACAATGATAGTTTGTTGTTGAAGTAATGTTGGGAAACGAGTACGAACATTTTAAGGAATTAACACCTGTTTTACCATAGGGTTTCTTTTTCATGCAATGTGGCATGGTGTTTGTAAGATGACTGTATAAATTGGCTAGTGTGTCTGGGCCTTATGATGATACATGCTGTTTTATATTTTATAAGCATACAGTTATCTGTGTCAAGATTCTTGTATCCTGTGATTTGTTGATTTGTTCATGAAAAGGACAATATAAGGGTGTTGACTTTTTTAGGACTTGGGGTTTGTAATAAAGGTGTACTAAAATATGTACGTGTTGTGTTTTTCGAGATTGTATTTTCTGGTTGTTGCAACAAAGATTAAAAGTTTTAATATTACAGTACTTGTCAGTGTGTGTGTGTGTGATTAATTGTGTCATTTGGGGTTATTATTGCCATGTGGAATATTTACATCTCCATCAGTGTCTGTTCATTTCTTTTCTCAAGAGTCACCTTGTTTGAGGAATGCCTAAACTTTACCGTGTACTGATGTGTTGCTGTGCTACGATCTTCTTAAGATGGACCGGCTTATTATAATTGCTCTTTAGTATTATGATTATTTGTGGATTTTTAAATAATAATCAAAATTCTTGTCAATGATTTTGTTGATTTTAGTTTTGCTTTTCTATTGTTCGAGTTGGTTTTGTTCATGCTTCAAACAAATACTTTGTGTCTTTTGTTTTGCAATATTCTTTGAACAATCTGTGGAGTTTTTCCCCATCTTTTCTTTGTACTTTTTTCCCTGTACTGAACATCTCTTCTTACACCTTGCTGTTAGAGAATAGTTTTCAAGAAATCAGGAAATCTTACATTGCAGACTGGTGACCAGCCAAATTTGCATTATGTTGTAAAGTAAAGTTAGCATGATTTCTACTTGCGTGCGGCCACTGTTTTTCTGCAGTATGTTTGTATTTAAGCAATTAAAAAGCTGTTTTAAGATGTTAAAACAGCTCTATGAAATGGGGTTTATGGTTAGCTGTGTTCATGAAATAGAACTTGAAAGTGCCGCAAAGGGGTTCGGCATGGGGGGGGGACACGCTACTGACGCCCTACATGTTGGGACGCTATCTTGTACTGTTCGTTAGCTTTCCCAGCATCTCTTAGGTGTTGCAGAAAAACCCGCTTCCCGATCCCGTAGCTAGATGCAGTGTAGGCGGGGGCCGCGTTTGGGCATACGGCTAACTTTTTAACCACAGAGGCCGTATCCGAAAAGGTGGCTGCTTCAGCTAGCTAGCTACGGCTACGACTATTGCTAAGTGTGTTGCTAAGGATGTCCTTTACTTCAACACATGACTACGCGTCGTGCAGAATAATTCGGGTCTGGTCCCGCAAAGCTTGTGTGTGTGTCTTGGTAAATGTGTGTAGAGAGAGTCATGGGAACCAGATATGTTGTATGGCAGATGAACGGTAGGTAGGTAGGGTGTCGAAAGGACAGAGTGTGATTGTTTTAAACATATATTTTACGAAATTCATATTGTGAAATGATATTATAGTTTTCGTAATATGTTTATTGTAAAACACGTTTTTGTGGTTGTGATTTTCGATTGTCCCGAACTGTGTGGTTAATGATTGTGTAATGTGTTTTTGTTTGTGCTATTTAATATTATCAGTCAGTCAGTAAACCGTACCTCCATGCTCTGACTGAGGTACAGTTATTTAGTACTACGTACTAAGACTAAGAGACTACTGAGTGCGGTAAATGGTATACGTTAGATGTCGTATTCGAAGGCAACGTGTATATTATCGCTGGCATCATGTGGGATGGGGCTATAAGATACCCTTTATAACTTGAACTTTGAAGTTTTAGCGAGTTAACTTGTTAGAGATATTCATTTCACCCTCTATTGAGTATTATTAGTATTATGGGTCTACCCTAAGTCTAACAACTAGGTTAGGTAGCACTATGATAGTATAGATCATGAACCAAATTTCAATTATGACATATTTTTTTGATGTGTGCTTTACTCCTTTAGCTCTGTCATAGTTGCGATAATCGTAACTAGCTCTGTCCATAGCCTAGGGCAAATCCATTTTGTAGGATACAAAGTCAGCAAGTGGATTGGCCCTATTGTTATTAAGGGGGATAATGGCAATGCGCGATTAAAACATGATGAGGGTTTCCACAATACCAGGTTATGATTATCACAACTAAGAAAGTATCTAAAAACATTTGGGATTTGATTCTGTTGTAAAAGGCATTTATGCTGTTGCTTTATAGAACTGTATTGTTTATCTTGATTGAAGTTAATAAAAAATAATATGGCTGGTTTTATTCGTTTAGAATATATAGTGATGAACAATATTTACATTGTGTATTTTGCTCAGTCGAGCAGGATACTAGTTACAGATGGTACATTTGTTTTAAGAATAAGTTGTGTTCAGCAAGGTTGTTGTGCTTAATATGTATCTGTGTGAAATGGGGCTCTGGTCAGTTGAACCTTTAGCTATTTTGCCATACAATCTGCGGCAGCATAAGAAGTGTAAGCGTTGATTCATGTATATCAGAGTTGGTGCCTATCTATGCACATTATAAATGGCTAGTTTGGATGGTTATAAACAGATAGCAGCTGACAGCAACTAGGAGAATGTGCAGTTGTAGTGGGTGTTAAAAAGCATGTGCAGCAAGTTTGTCCAAAAAATGTTTGAGTATAAATACATTGTGAAGTGGTGAAAAGTGATATTAGTTAATATCATTGTATTGTAAAGAGACTGCTAATTTTTTTATTTTTTTATTTTTTGTGTGTCCTTTCTTAACCACAATAGATACAACAAAATACAAGAACTACATGTAAACTTTGAATTTTATGAAGAACCATACACAATTTCTGAAATCATTCAATAATTTTCTCGCAAAAAACTTTCACTTAACAAAATTCTATGTATGATATTGATTATCTTCCTATTTTAGTCTGATTTCTGATTTTGTTTGGCCCTTGCCAAAAATGTGAAAAGTGGTGATTAAGTTATCTGAACATCATATAAACCATATACAATAGGAACCATTAGGCCAGCCCTTGTGCTCAACAATTATTTTCCTACTTTTTTCCAAGAGCCAAAATATCTTGCCTGGAATATTCCTAGATTGTCATAGTTGTTCACAGCAATGTCTGGAAGCAAGCTTGGTGTGAGGCTTGTTACTCGAGAGGGGGGGGGGGGCTTGACTTGGCTTGGTGGTTGACAACATTGTTAAATATTGTTAGAGGGTGATGTTGTTGGACGTCTCTTTGTTTGGAGCGAGATGAACAGCATTTAGATTCACTACAGTTAAACATAGTATTTTAGCATTGTAGCATGATGATGAAGCTGTGGTACTGGTTATCACTGTTGTCTATAGACCTTTCTCATTCTCAGTCTGCGGATTTTTATAGTAAAAGTAGAAGGTCTGTCCATTAATAGATTTGAATGTGTCATTGTAAGTCTGCTGAAAGAAAAGAGAAAATTACTTATTTGACTTATTTGACCTGGATTCATTGTTTTGCTTGTAAAGGACAGTTGTAGTCCAAAATAGTTTGAAAAAAACTTTCAAAATGTAGAACACGTAAAAGCAAGTGATCCAATCTAGTAATTGTAGCAGATGTTGAGGTGTTTTCTATTTTCTTAAGTACAGACTATTAAAAGCACTTTTGTACAAGTGCGTGGATTGTGTATAGAAGTATACAATGTAAACTTAAAGCTAGTGTTATAGATTGGTGAATACTCCGCAATTTAAAAAGAGGATCCCCTTCAATATAGTATGGCTTGGATTGTTTTTCACTCCCAATACATAACCTGAAAAATTATTCATGCATGAGTCTTTTGTCAGAATTCTGTGGGTTTGATTAAAAAATTTAATTTCGTGGTGTCCATTAGTAAATGCTGTGGCCAGAGAGGTGGATGGTACCCGCTGTGACCTTGGTAAATGTGGATGGATTCAATGTTCTTTATCAGTTTTTTTGCCGTTTTCTCAATTAATTTAACAAAATAAAAATATAAAAATACATTGACAAAAACCAGTCTTTGACTCCACCTTTAATTTAAATTTTAAGGAGATAATGCATGTGCGCCCTTATTTTAAAACATTTCCTGTTTGGTTCAATGAATTGTTGAGATTTGTGGGTCTTTTTATTTCTTTTGCAGACAATGCCAAATTATCGAGCAAAAGCTAAAGCAAAGAGGGATGCAATGCGTTGCTTCCGGGCCAAGAAGAAAGAAGAGCAACGATGTATGTCAGTTGATGTTAAGTCTCATTTCATTCCTTCTTCATCCACCCCTTCATCTCATTCTGTTCCTAGTATGTGTACCCACAATACTCATCCCACATCTGACATTTCACCTCCATCACTTACTGCTTTGAGTGTTGCATCTTCTCAAAGTAGTTTATATGCTCAAAAAGATGTATTATGCCATGATAAACCAATATGCCTTGATAAACCACTATGCCATGATAAATCAGAATGCCACGGTGATAAACCAGAATGCCACGATGATAAACCAGAATGCCATGATAAAGCAGTATGCCACGATAAACCAGAATGCCATGATAAACCAGTTTGCCGTGATAAACCAGTGTGCCACGATAAACCCGAATGCCATGATAAACCAGTATGCCACGATAAACCAGAATGCCACGATAAACCAGTTTGCCATGATAAACCAGAATGCCAAGATAAACCAGTTTGCCATGATAAAACAGCATTCCACGATAAACCAGAATGCCACGATAAACCCCTATGCTCTGATATTAAGTCTCAATTAAGCTCCGAAGTGTATACTCAGTTCAGCTCTGAAATGAAACCTCAATTAAGCTTTGGAATGAAACCTCAATTAACCTCTGAAATCAAACCTCAATTAACCTCTGAAATGAAACCTGATTTTTGTTCTGAAGTGAAACTTCAGTTGAGTTCAGAAGTTATGTTGGATGGATTATATTTTGACACTAAAACATTGCCGTCATTTATTGAGGGTCAAGCTAATGATGTAACTGCAGAAGGAAGTACTGTTTGTGAGCTTGAAGTTAATGATAGGGGTGATGGTTATTTTTTGTGATGTGAAATGTAATAAACAGAAAAGTGTCATTGGAGATGACAAGACGGATTGTGATTACAGTAATAGGGTACATGAAATGGAAGCAATGTGCTGGTTATGTGACAAAGGCTTCGGTTCTGAATGCAAGGTTGAGTGTGAGAAATGTGCTGTATGGTATCATATTAATTGTATGGGATTTTCAGATTATATTCATGAGTCACTTGCACAATCAAGTTTAAGTTGGATCTGTCAGAAGTGTGGTTTTTCTAATTTTTCAGACTGTTTATTCCATGATTTTGGTATTTCAGAAGAGGAAAATACATACAATCCAATATCTGAGGATGATGTTGCAGAAGTGTCTGTAATGGAACATGATTGTACAGAACAAGAAGAGGTTAGTGTGGCCAATGCTGTAAGTACTGTTATTAAACAAACAAAGAGAGGTGTTGAAAAGAGTCAAATGGAAACATGCAAGGCTGGATTGAACAGATGTGATAAAAGGGGAGATGTGGACGTAGGTGTAAAAAAATGTAGAAAATATGAACCAAGAAGTCAAAAGAGAATAGGATCACCAATTGTGGATGGTTTTAAATGTAAAACGTCTGAAGCAGATACAGAGGCAATTTATATCAAAGGAGATATTGATGATAATTCAAACAAAAACACTGAAATAAATTTGGAAAAAACACACAGTGTGCTATGCAAACTGAAATGTAGAAGAAGGGATCTCAAAATAAAACCTGAAGGGAAGTATGATGCTGGTGTGGATGCAACATATTGGAGTATCAAGCAAAATACTAAACATAAGAGAATTAATCCAGTTGCACTAGATGGAAGAGTTGTTGCACAAGGCAGTTTTCATCAAGGTGACGGAAGATTTGGTGCTAATTGTGGAAAACAATGTGTTGCCAATTGTCTGGCCTCAATGATGTACAGTAAGAAAAAAGAG
>CM021537.1:8522609-8535415 GCA_010994315.2 Pisaster ochraceus | reverse complement strand
CCGGAAGTAAAGGTCAAATGACTTTGGAGAAATTTTTCAAATGTTGCCCCAATCTTGGTCTATCAGATGCCTAACTATGAGCATCATAGCTTAAAAATTCACGAAGATACAGTGAATCGCAAATGGTCGGTTTTTAACTTTTAAAGCCTTGTAATTCAACACCTGATGATGTAATCATGACGTAATGAAAACTGTGTCGTCTTCATTTTAAGGTTCATATGTCTGATGAGTTTCAAGATTTATTCAGTTGCAATCCTGAGTTATAATGTAGATAAGAGTTCCGTGGAAGAAGAAGAACTAGAGATTCAGTTTTTGTATAATCACAAAAACTATGTGTTCGGTAAACAAGCTTTTGATATAAATATTTGTAAGCACAATCGAGTAATGATGACAAACTATTGAAAAATCGACAGTCGATATAGGAGCTAGGAATATTGTGTAATAGTTGGGTCATCTGGTGGAATTCCGTGACCGCGGAGAGCGAAGGTTTGTTTCTCAGTGGATTTGTCTTCTGTGAAGGATAATTAAACAAATTAGCGGGGGTGTCCCTCGCGAAAGTGTGGGCGGAATCTGTGAGAGCCTGAAATCCAAAATTGCCGCCGTCGGCCATTTTGAAAATTACGTTTTCAATGGTTTGGCCTACAATACTGCTTAGTATATGATTCATGGGATTTTGGGGGTCAAGGAATCCATTTTTGACGACCACTTGATGATTTGACAAATTTTTGACCTTCAAATCCAAGATGGCTGTCGTTTTCAGCTCAAAAAAAAATTGTCGTATAGTCTTCATAATAGACTCCAATAAAAGCTCTAATCATGTTAAGTTGAGTGATGGACAGTAAAACTACACAAAAGTCATCCAAGAGGTTAAAGTTACAGGTTGTTGTTGATTCAACCTATGAAAATTGGCTCTCAATGGTCACAAAAGTACTGGAATTTACCCAGCAAACTAATTGGTGAAATATGTATGTATTGGAATACATGGGTATTCGTAATTTGTCAATACCAGACACCACCCAATGAAAGATTATGGTACAGGTACACCAAAGTTTAGGTTGGTTGTAAATTATTGGTCCTCAGGCTTTTTCCTATCACAAAAGTAATTCATTCAGGCAATAAATGACTGAGTAAACTGAATATAAAGTACTGTAATTGTCACCTGGTTGTTCAAGTACAACGTCTATAATAAAAGCAGGAAATTGTCCTCTGGTTACGGTACTCAAGGACGTCTGACATGCCTGTTGTATTAACTCTAATTTTAATCTGTGGAAATTCTGTATTTACCCTGAATTTGCAACTTAACAGTGTTAAGTATCCTTATCCGAATCTGTTGAGTCTCCAAACTCACTGTCATCATCGCTACTGTCATCGATGCTGTCATCTAAACAGTCATGAGGTGTGAGCCGGTCGGGCAAGGGTGGAAGGGTGTGATGCACTGGTCGGCACTTCCCATTCATGATTTCCCAACCATGACCAATGGGGATCGATGCTCTAATAAGTTGAAATGGAGCTGGCAGTATGTTATGAAGTTCGTCCTTTCCAAGTGGTGATCCAACGTGTCATCATCAGGCGGGAGGAGGACCGTACTTTTTTTCTTCAGTTTGTGCCACTTAGAAGCTCTGGCTTGCCCGCAAGTAGCATCTGCACTCTCGGCATATACCTTGGAGAAGACAAATGCTTTCATATCAGCTTTGACTTCGTCTCGTAACTCCAGACTCTCACCTACTTGTCCCAGGAGCTCCCTTGCCTCAGGATCATTGATAACCTTCTCCAACAATCGCTTTTTACCGTGTCCATAGAACCCTGATGTGTGGTCACTCCCAGTGATGACATGGAAAGGTATGATGATATTTGCAACATCTTCTGAGAGCATGGCATGCCAATTGATTAACTCATGTTTGCGTTTAATCAGCAGATCACCTTGGAGTTGATGTGAGACATAAGCTGCTTGGACATAAACGTCTGTGTCCTCGCTGTCTAGTACAACTGATTCAGTGTCAGTCACGGTCCTTAGCTTGGCATAGGCAGAGAGCAGCATTGTATCTGCCTCTGGGTGCTTGAATGCATAGTCCCTGCTCGCCAAATCAGTGCTCAGGTTGGTTGACGTCTCGCCCTCACAGTATTAGACGCCATCTCGCACTCGACCGACTTGTGTTTTCATTTGTTCCATCACAAGCTTCTGCAGTCTGACCTTGTTTGCTGAATTGACCATTACTTTGTTGAACTCAACAGCTCCTGGGAATATGTCTTTGGGCTTGGGAAAAACATTTGGGATGTGTGGATGTTTTGCTGCTCGTCGATCATGCTCATAATCCTTGATGCTAAAGGGAAGGTCATACTTGTCATTGACGAGGATGATAAGGCGTGCATCTGCGTGGCGTGAGATGACGATGGCACAGATCTTATCCAAGTAGTCACTCCAGCGGTACTCGGAGCCATCCCTCTTCCTAGCCTCACGTGTGGGGGTGGCTAACCGCCAGATTAGCCCCATGTCCACAAGGCTGATGTGGTCCCGTGGTTTCTCAGCAACTGGGTCTAGGTTGAACAGCTGTAACAACTTGCTCTAACTAGTTTTGCGCCTTGACCCATCTACGTTGAACATTGATAGGCACTCCTCAGTCACGCGCCCCTCAAGGGCTGACTCAAGTTGGATCATACCTGACCCCTCCGCAAGGTCAAATAGGGCTGCCAGCCCGGAACTCTCCATTTGGGCCACTTTCATTGGTGCACCAGATGAGACATCAAAGACCCTCTTGTTCATCTGACTTCCGTCTTTGAAGCCAATTGTCTCTTGATACTCAAGTCCTTGAGATATGTCGGTTTGCCATCGCCCACTGGATTGCCATAGTCACCGACGATGCATTTGTAGTCTGCTGAGAGAGACTTCAGTGAACGGATTTCATGCTCATTGAAGATGATGGAATCCACGTGTCTAAAGAACAAACCCCTTGCCTCTGAGAGACACACGTTCTGAAGATGCATTGCATCATCTGGCTTGAACTTTGTGTGGTTGACGTACTTCAGCCAACAGGCATGGTGGTACATGATATCATTTGCGAAAGGATCTGACAGCACTGACGTTGACTGAACTAGCCGTGTGAGACGATCTCTCAGCTCCCCATCTTCTATGAGGACTGGGTGGCGTTTGAAGGTGCGCCATGCTGGTCGTGGAGAGGCCCACCCACTGAGGAACGCAGGAACTTTGGTGGCGGAGGTCCCTCTGGCTCATCAACACACCTTTTTGAACACTGAGCACTGTCACTTTCTTTTTGTTTGCGTTGTCGGGCTTTTTCAAGCTGGACTGAAGATGAGATTGTGATATAACATGTTTTATGCACGTAATAGCAAGCTGGTCCATTTTTCCATGAAGTATTGTCGTAAACAGCACCAAATTTGTCAAGTTCTGACCAGTTTTTGACTTGGATTGTAAACTCTCCCATTTACCTTGGGTAATAGTGTCAGAGGACTTGCATGGCTTGCCACATTTAAGCACACAGTCATAAGACATTTTTACTACAGGTAACAAGCAAACAGTATTTAAGGCAATCTGAACTTGAAGCTTCTACTTTGTTTGTAAATGGTTTCCAATATACCACTATCTCATTGTATCTGTTTCAGATGTCTTTGATGCTGCATTTGTTTATTCTTGATCTTCAGTTGATGCTGTAAAAATATAGAGCTGTGTACGTGTAGACCTGGAATAAAATATATATGTACACACAAAAACATGTGATCAGGTGTCCCAGAATAAGGAATCTAGGGCATGATAAGTAACGACATCTCACATTACACTATGGAGTGTAATTACTTCAATACTCGTACATACAATGTACTTGTGATAATAGAGACCAACGATTAGGATATGCATTTTATCTATCAATTAAAAATCCCAGCACAAACTCCAACTTTTCTGAGGCCCGAAATCACTCATAAACTTAAGACTTCCTAAAGTTATCACATTAAGATCCATTAACACAAGCTGTAGATAAGATAGGTCTCTTAATAACATTACAGAATTATATGATAAAAATCAGTGATACATTTAAGCAAAGTTCATACCTGTAGAGTCGGGCAGGCAGTCAGTGGCAGTTAGCAACTCATAAAGACTGTTGTTTGTTTGAGGTTTATTATGCAGAGCAGTCCTACATAAACATTGTATTACATGTGTATACAATTTAATCAATTACAATGTAATACAACCCTTGAAATATACAAACGTGATCATGTGTCCCAGAATGAGGTATCAAGGGCATATTAAGTAATAACACCCCACATTACACTATGGAGTGCGCTAGAATTGTAGACAAAAGAGGATTTTACAAGGTTCAATTCTTATGACCTTTTGACCTCTGAGATGACCTCGGTGTGCTTTTAGTTGTAGTTTTACTGTCCATCGCTCAACTTAACATGATCATAGCTTTTATAGGAGTCTATTATGAAGACTATACAACAAATAAAAAAAAACTTTATCAGCTGAAAACGACAGCCATCTTGGATCTTTGCTGCTTCCGTGCTGCATAAAATCCGATATTCAGAGCAAAATGTTGCTAGACACATTGAATCAAATTCATGTGATTTGGGTCTTGCTTTATACTTGTCAATCCTGCTAGACATCCATACATTCTCATCCCCCTCATTTTGTCTATTTTTAATCAATCGTAATGGCAAACTCATTCTCACAGGATTCTCTCCTATTGGTATAAACTCTACTTTCCTTGAACCTTCTTCTTCAATCGCAAATTGCACACACGAAAACAAGCTTCCTGTGCCGAAATTTCTCTATTTTGCATATAGACTTGCCCAATCTGTTTCATACTTTGCCTAGCATCCAAGTTCCCTTTTACTGCCTCTTTATGTGCTTGATTAAGTAACATGCCTATCTCACGTTCTGCCTTAGAAATATATGATGCAATATATGCAACACACCCATAAATATCAGTTATGTACTGGATATCTAGATTAGCTTTCCATGCACGTGATAAATGTGGATTATATTGATTGACCCAGACAGCTTGAGGATTACGCTTCATCACAATACTAATTTTATTTGTCACAATATTATTTGCTTCTTCAAATGCTGCTTGACTTATTCCAATATCGGTAAAGATCTCTTATGTTGACTTATGTTGGTTGTCATCATTTTTACTGCTTCCCAAACACTTTTCAAGATTTCTTTTGCATGATCACATTCTTGTTTTGCATTTGCTTTATCTGTTTTATCATCCTCATCTGGTTTATGTCTAACAATAAATGTCCTTTCAGATGGAGGTCTTGGAAAGTTGAATCTGCATTCTGTTCCCTTCTTTTTGCAACTTTTTGAATGTATCCGGCTGTGCATTTGAACATGTGATAAAATATCATTCAGCTCAATATCTTCTTCCTTTGATGGCATTTTGCAAGATACGTATTTATCAATAAATTCAATAACTTCTTCATCTTTGTCAGTATCTAATTTTGGTGCATTTTCAATCCAGAATAAGCAATGTGTGTGTGGGCTGCCACGTAATTGAAACTCTATTCTATAGAAATAGTCAACAACTTTACCAATCGGTTGAGCTTCTGACAAGATAACCTCTTTCAAAAAGCCATGAAATCTTCGATCAAAAATTCTTGCAACACTTACAGGATTACTTTTTAATAACATGCATTTATCATTCCAATCTAATTCTTCAATTGTTCTACAGTCACCCTGTTGCTTTAATAATGTATTTATGACTTCAGGCCATCTCATATCAGCAGAAGAAAATGAACAGAACCATGTTGGTAAACCAAGCTGTCTTATCATAGCATAGATATCTCTCTGTGTTGATTGCCAATATGGACTAGTGCCTCTGATGGGTTTCAAGAACTTGTAACCCATATCACTTTTCAACATTTTCCTTAATTTATCCTTGTTGTTTAACATTGATGCAGTTAAATTATGTCCTTCCCTTGTTTTTACAAACCCTTTTCGAAGTGCAATTGACACACTTGATAATACCTGATGAATTTCAGATAGGTACTGAGCATAGAAAATATAGTCTACATTTTTTGAAAATCTATTGTCAACATTCATAAGTCTATTGAGCAGATATCTACACAGCGTTATTCTGACATTACGCTTATCACTGAATATTGGAGTACCAGTTGGAAATAATGCTGGAAAGCACTTTGCCTCATTACCTTCTTCATCAAGACTCTTACTGGATTATTGCCTTCACATGGAGCTACACAAAACACACCATCAAAATACTGATCCAATATTTCTTGGCCAATATCTGCTGGTTGCATACAAGTATCAAGCTGAATTCCACATAACCTGTCTTCATCAATATCTTCTTCTTCATCACTATTTTCATCTTTCGCATTTGTTTTCTCAGTCTCTTTGTTTGGAGGCTCATCAGGTACAGGATTTATCCAGTCTTCCTCAATTACAATATCATTGTACCATTTGTTATTAGCTTTAAGATAATGTAAAGCTTCTTCAACATGTGACTTATTGACAAATTTGTATTCATAGTAAGTAGCCTTTATATGACAACTTCCTTTTCAACTTGATCCGAATAACTTCATTCTCATTTTGACACCTTGGCAATGACTGCACACATTCTGTAGTGTTAGATGGAACACAAACACAAGGTCCAATGATTCCATTCTGTCCACCTTTAGGAAGATTAATTATCTTCATAAATGCAATACTTCTGGCAATCAAATGTTGTTCAAGAGTATTCAGTTGTTTCAGTTTTTCTGGAATTTCTGACAGAGTTAAATTATTAGCACTCGCTTCTGCTGGTATTCTGTTTGCAAGCAGCTTTCTATGACAAGTATAGCAAATCCACAGGCATGATCTACATGTAGACAAAGCACATTCTTTTGAGCATTCCTCACCACACCTATGTAAGTACTTTTCAGATACGTATTCTGAATATCTATATCTCTGTTTGTTACACTTTAAGACTTGATTTCTGTACAGTAATTTCAAACAAACACCACAGATAAATTCCGGTCCGGACCTCATTTTTTCCTGAAAATTGTGTATTACATTTTCAATATGTTGTCTTCTTTCCTTCACAACCAATCTTTTACGCACAACAGTATCCTTTGCTTTCTGTTTAATAATTGTATTTTCATAATACTTTCTTTTACTGCTATTTATCAAATTACACCTGTAAAATTTATTTGTATGATAATGTCTTCTACTATCACTTATTTTTTTAAATTTGTTCTTCAAATTACCATGATATCTAGACTTATCGGCAGCCAGTTTCTCTTTTCTGTATTTAACATTATATTTATATTTCATTCTTCTGGCATTATGTATTTTGTCTCCTCTTCTGTTATAAGCACTTCTGCTCGCATATTTCTTTTTATGTCTGCATGCTAAATATTTTTGGTATTTTGCTTTCATCTCATTTTCTTTTATTTTCTCGATACAACATGTTTTCACTGCACATTTTTTCCATACCACTTTGTTTGTATTCTTTATATAAAACATTTGCATGGTACTTCATTTTGTTATATTGATTGCTGTCATTTCTTTTAAGAGCCAAATTATCCTCAACATATTTAATACAATCAATACATTCAAGTTTCCTTACTTTTTCCTCATGATATTTCTTTCTTTTCCTTTCTCGGTCAATTTTTCTTCTCATTGCTGCACTTTGTTTATGTTTTTTTCTTTTTGATGATTTTTTGCAAACCTTTCCCCCTGAACCATCCTCTGTGTTCTCTTTACGACCATCAGGATGTTTATTAATGTCGTGTCTCAAGGTTTGCTCATTAACATTCTCATCAATGTTAATCCCTTTATGAGTTTCATTAAACACATCAGACTCATCCAAATCAACAGTTTCCTCCCCACTACGACTTCCATCCATTGGAAACATATGCACAGATACCACTACATCATAATGTATTCCATTTGTATGATTCAAATAAATCCCTGCATCTGATGTCACAGTACCTATTCCTGCCATTTGCCCTGAGAATATGTACCATCTACTAGTATTACTATATGTGTATATGTCAGTTCCAAGAAAGTGTGCACATGCCATAATCTCAACCTCAGTGGCCCATATACCGGAATTGAACATTCTTTGCCTTTGGACATATTCTGCAACATCCCTGTATCCTTGTCTCAAGTATGTCTTGTAATAGCTAGAATGGTTCAATAACTGATTGACAGTAGCCATTCTTAATCGCATATGATTACGTTCAGTACCAGATATTGCAAATGAAACTCCTCTGAAAAAACAATTGCCATCACCTGTAATAGTTCTTATCAAATCAGGCTTGGCAATGTTGACACTTTCCATTACAATTCCAAAAATGGGTTTGACTTTCGCAATTCGAAGAGATTTACAAAGTACCTTTTGATGTTCAAATGTCAGGGGACAAAATGTAAAACTACCTGATTCACTTACAACTTCCATTACAATGTCAATGTCATTTCCATTATCTACGACATGTTTTCCACAGTCAGACAAATCATTGGAACATTCACAACTGTCATCTCTACACATGTTTTCACTTCCAACGTTGTCTAAATTATCTTCTTGTGTATCACAAGTGCTTGAAAAGTTACCACATTCAAAAACAATACTTTTATGATCATGATCTTCATTGGCAATTGTACAATCATCATTGTCTTGACATAGAATAGTTCCAGTAATTTCAAATTGTTCATTTCCAGACAAGTTCATTGATTGTCCCAATTGAGTACAATACCTGTAAACATCTTGCCAAGTCAGTGCACATTTCATCAAACTTTTCCCATCTTGCGCCTGACAGCCATTACAGTTTCTGGAATGCGAATCAAAAATATAATACAATCCACTTTGTGATATCACACCAAACGTATTGTCATGAAAACATATGAAACATGCATTGTATCTCTCCAATGTTTGCTCAAGAGCTTTGTTTAAATCAATCATGTTAAATTCAGACAAATGACCATCATCTATAAATATCCCACTCACTGATTCATGGTAAGTCATAGTGTAGCTTTTGTTAAATACAACAAGTTCATTGGGCAATTCACTAATTAGCAAATAGTCATTGTTGATTGTGGAACTTCCAGATAAATGACCATACAGTTCATCACCAGTATTCAATATTAAATCCAAATCACAACTTGTCCAGTTTCATTTCTTTAATACAACTGTACATCATTGCACATAAGCTATTTGTTACGCACTGCTTGCCAGTATTTACACCAAATTTCAAATGACCTTGATGAAAATGTCCTTGAACAATGGCACTCTTTCTTGACATGCATGGGTCATCTTTCTTTAATTTCTTTTCATTTAATTCATTCAAAGGACGTAATGACCTCTTCTTTGTTTTGCATATTTCAGCTTGTTGTTGTTCTTTATTACCATTAATACATTTCCTATTCCTGTTCAATTTAGGTTCTTTTCTTTCTGCATTTGTCCGAAGTTCCTTCAACTTCTTTGTTGGTGCTGTCTTTCTTTTATTGCTTCTTAAATTATATCCTCCACTTTGTTCAACTATCTCTTGGTATCTTGGCCTATTCAAAAACTTGACATTTGGCTTTTCATTATTCATTTCTTGAGTCCCTTTAATCTTTAACTTACTCACATGTATCCTGACTTCATTTTGATTGACAATCAGCGCAGACACATCATTGCACCACTGCTGTGCTTCATCATTTTTACTCAAATAAAACTCCTTCACATCTGTAGGTATACCAAAATCATCAAACAAATTGTCATAATAATTTGATTGTCCACATTTGCAACAAATCCAAGAAACTCCTTCATTAATTAAAGCTTCAAACCACACTTTGCAATTCCCACACTGTGTTTGCCTCCTGTTACATGAACTACTTAAATTCATTTCATCATATATCCAACACATCTTGTTCACCCCCACCATCTCTTCCATATTACATGTACATGTATATGAACAATCAATTTTACTGACATTACATTTTGTTAAACTACGTACTGTTTGCACATTTCGCCCCCTTTCAACACATTTGAGCTGATTTTCTTCTCCCCTATTGCACTTTTTCTTAATATTTCTTGATCATGCAGAGTTATCCATATTTGTCCCAATTTGCCTGATTGTTCTTCTGGTATGACAAAATATTCTCTTTTGTGCTTTATCTTGGATCATTTTATCAACCTTTGTCATAAGCTGTTCAACTCTCTTTCCATTTCTTTTGTAATTAAACTTCAACCGATTTTTTGCATTCTTTGACAGAGGTTTACAATTAGCTGGATTTTCACAACTAGGTTTCATCGTTGGTAAC
This sequence comes from Pisaster ochraceus, assembly GCA_010994315.2. NCBI lineage: Eukaryota > Metazoa > Echinodermata > Asteroidea > Forcipulatida > Asteriidae > Pisaster > Pisaster ochraceus. The sequence continues at coordinate 8,525,160 of CM021537.1, read as the reverse complement.
TTGACATTTTCATCTTCTGACTCATTCAGCAAATCTTGCTGTTTACAACAATCACATTTCCATTTTTGAACCATCGGCACCTTCCTCTTCATATTACCAACTTCCTTCATCTTTCTGGGTTGCACTGTGGTCCGCTTACTTTTCCCACAGTAATATACTTTGAACTGTTCTGCACAGTGCAGTTTCATTTGTTTTGTCACTTTATTCCCCAAGTTCAAACTAACTTTATTAACAAGAACCCCTATCACTTTGCAGTTTGCATCAATTACACTCCATATTTCATTCATCTTACTTCTCTTTCCATCTACTTCATTCCAATTACTACTGAGTTCAGCCCACTTCAAATTAATTGCACCCACTATTTCATCAGTCTTAGGACATACATTTCTTTTTTTATCAAGACTAACTTCTTCAAGTGCAACATTTTGATCATTTTCAAACACTGCCATTTCCTTACTCATGCAATGCCCAAGGAACTTTTCTTGATCCGGCCTTTCATATGCTGAACATGGCTTGACAGTCTTTCCCTTCATACTATGTGTATGACAATTCCTCCTATTGGAAATCATAACTTTCTTACCCTCTTTACCGTTTCCCGCTTTCTTACCTTTCCTCATAACATGTTCATTTCTTACACTGCGGTGCTTCCTTCCTTGTCTATCACAAATACTACTCCTTTTATCACATCTGTCACTAATCACTGTATTCTTTGCTAAGTATTTCCATCTCTTTATTTTTGCCAGTTTATTCTGTGTGCCTTTTTTCTTTCTGTCATAACCTGCTACAGAGTTTATGCAAAGCTCTGATACCCTCACTGGAGTACAAACACACACTGGTGAGTAAGCTGGGTAGTTCGTCTGTGCTGCATGGCACACTGGCCAAGGTACACTCACTGGAGTTAAATCGCACACTGGCGAGTCAGACCACACTGGGATGCCCTTGCATAGGACACACAGGCTTCTCTGAGGAGGTACAAACCTCAAAGCATTTGGATTCTCACCCAAGGGTGACGGCTCCCCTGACAAGTCAAAAGCACCATGACAAGGAAGTGAAATGCTTGATGACACAGAGTGAACATGGCCAAACACACAAGGGGTGATATTTAATGAGAAGATGGAATGATTGGAACACAAATGAGACTTGACAAAATCAGACACTGGCAATACATACCCTACTCTGCCTTCCTCATGCCAATGCCTCTTCGCCTTTCCGCTGCACACTTTAACCTTCATGTATTTCACCATGATCTAAAACAACAACAATCCAATAAAAATACATGTAATGACATTACAATTGGTTCAAAAGTACAAACATTCAGTATAAATGTTCCTAACCATTCTTGAGATCAAGTGACATCTGGTTAGTTTCTACCTTTATAAGGCCTCCTAACAATTGACTTATGAGACCTACACAAAACCCTTTAACCATCATTCCAAACGAACACAAAAATAAATGCTTTGATGAAGCACCACAATCGCCTGCAAATGATTCTCAAATTACCAATAATCACTACAACTGTATACAGAAATGTTGTGCTTGCTAATGTCATTTTTTTCAGCTGCAGGTGCTCAATTTCAATTATTTTGCTACATAACTTTAAATCTCTGTTTGAGGATAGAGGGTCGAAGTTACAGTAATGGATGGTTGATGGAGTGCACAGGATGTTGGTGATGGGCAGGGGAATCAAGGGGGCGAGGGAGTGGAAGGCGAAGGGCAATATGTGTGTGGGGGTATAAAGCAGTGCACAATGTGGCTCTTTATGAGGCACTGTTAACTATAGGACAATTAAGTCTGTCATAATGACCTCAACCCCATGAATGACTACACAATCCCAAAGAGGACGTTGTAAAAGTTCATTCCAGAAAGAATCCAAACCAAGAAAAAGGTACACGTCACCATGTAATATAGTGTACATTATTAATAATAATCAAGATAAAGCTACATTCATAATCAATGCTAACAACTTTTCGTTCAACTACAAAATAAACATACCATTAAGCCTATACAATTGTTTGTTATTATTCAGAACAATTCGGTAAAACGGACATTTCCCACACAATCATATTCTTACTCAAAAGAAATTCATACTCTACCTATCATAGACACGTGCAGTCTGAGCTACGACTCCTCATGCAGCGTTACTTGTATTCGTGGTTGTATACTTCAATGCAAAGTGTTCTCCCGATACCAAACCATTTGTTCTAAAAACACATTACAGTCAATAGAGGGCGCCATCACACTGATATATTCCGTCGCAACACTTTTTAAAGTTCTCTTTTGTATACGTAGAGACCCTATTAAAAAAATAACATTCATTGCAAATGTCATTGCCATTAACTTTCCAATGTTTCTTTTTATTAAACTATTTCCTAAGATTCATCATTTAATTCACTGAATCCACAATCGGGTCTACATCTACATAAGCGTATAGCTGCCACCATAACAACATTCCTCCCAATTACAAGTCATAGCTACGTACACGAGATAATAAGACATTCGTGCTAGATAATAAGTCGTTATATTTAGATAATTGAGAGGTTTCGCAAGTCTA
>CM021537.1:8373262-8383863 GCA_010994315.2 Pisaster ochraceus | reverse complement strand
TATTATTATTATTATTATTATTATTATTATTATTATTATTAATTATTATTAAGTATGACTTTATTAACTTTGATTTCCATGGGTATGTTCACCGTGGCAATTTTTGCCTAGTCCCTGTTAACATATACATACTTAGTCTTGGTAGTGTTCAAAGTTAGGTTTTTTTTTTCAACCACACTTTATCCAGGTCAGCATTAAGACATGTTTCAATTTCAGCTGAATTCGTACTGCAATAATTAAACTGAAGGTGAAGCGTTGAACTTAAGGTGAAGCAAATAAAATATGAACATCACACATGTATCTTCTTTTCTCTGTCTTTGTATTTTAATATAACAAAACATAAATTTACTTGCCCCTCCAAATAGTTCTTAAGTGTTATGGGCAAAATATGGCACAAAAACAGCAAGTAAATAACAAATATGTTTATAAAAGCAACTACAATCTCTCCTCCGAAAAACGAAAGAATGAAGAAAAGAAAAACAAAATTGTCTTCACTCTTTATAACATCAACAATAAAAAAGTAAGATGCAGCCCAAAGGAAATATAAAGAAGTAGACAAAAACATTCAGCTGAACTTGTTAAATCATTGAAAAAGTAAGAAAACAAGTTTCTCCAGTCTGTGCCAATGTTGTTATTGCAAAACTAAAATGTTCACTTCTTTACATTCCTTTCTACTGCCTCCTTGTAAAAAATCACTTCCAAGTTTTGTAGATTGAAACTTTTTTCAAAGGTAGTCCCAGAAAAAGGGAAAGTGAGCCACATATTTTTACTCAGTTTGTGCTCATCAAAACAAAGTTTAAAAGAACCAATGCTTTTGGTGATGAAATACAAAATAAATTAACTAGAATGTATCGGTATTTTTTTTTAACCTCAGGGCCCTCAGAGACTGCAGTTTAATACAAAAAGAAAATAGCTTTTCAAAATGAAATAGAAAGTAATTAAAAATAAATAAATAATTAAAAGCATTAAACCCCCTCCAAAATATATATTTATATATAATACATACATGTATAACATATATACATATATACATATATATAATATAATATTAATACGAAAAAAAGGTTTTTCCACTCTTATCACAATAAAATATACAAAAACAACAACCTGTATTTCATCTTTGGTAGTGCTTACTACAAAAAGAATGGGGAGAAAAACAAATTCCTTTTGAGGTGAAAACCTGCCACCCCCCCCCCGCCCCCATATCTTAAAAACAAGTTTCCCCAGTCTATGACAACATGTATGTACACGTATGTTGTTATTGCAAAACTGGAATGCTCACTTCTTTACATACCCTCTCTACACTGCGTCTAGGTTGCAAAAATATCTCTTCAACTTTTGTGAATTAAAGCTTGTTTTCAAAGTAACCCCAGAAAAAAAAACTGAACCACAGATTTCAACTTGGTTTGCACTCATTAAAATAAAATTAAAAAGAACCAATGCTTTTGGTGATGAAAGACAAAACAATATAAAGACAATATACCTGTTTTTTAATATAGGGGCCTCAGAGATTGCAGATTAATGCAAAAATAAATTACTTTTTCTACATAAAATAGCAAGTAAATAAAAGTACCTAAATTAAATAAAAGTAACTAATGTAAAAAAAACACAAAAAAACCCACACATTAAAAGTAACTACAACCTTCCCCCCACCCCCCAAAAAAATAAATAAATACAACTAAAATGTTTCTCCACTCTTTTCCACAATAACATATATAAAAACAACAACCTGTATTTCACCTTTGATAGTGCTTACTACAACCTGAATGGAATGGAAAACAAGCTTTTAGTGATGAAAGACAAAACAATATAAAGACAATGTACCTGTTTTTTAATACAGAAGCCTCAGAGATTGCAGATTTATGCAAAAATAAATTACTTTTTCTAAATAAAATAGCAAATTAATAAAAGTAACTAAATTATATTCATTATCCCAGATGCAAATATTAACATCTATTAAATAAAAGTAATAATAAACTTTCTCTCTCTCAAAAAAAGAGAATAAATAAATAAAATTAAAATGTTTCTCCACTCTTTATCACAATAACATATATAAAAACAACAACCTGTATTTCACCTTTGGTAGTGCTTACTACAACAGGAATGGAAAGAAAATTATTGCAAAACTCAAATTTTCACTTCTTTACATAACCTCTCTCTAATTTTGCAAAAAAGATACTTCAATTTCTGTGAATTAAAACTTGTTTTCAAAAGAAACCCAACATTTTTAAAGAAACAATACTTTGTTTATACAGGCCCCTTTGGGATATAGCAGAGAAAAATCCACAATGGAAAAAAGCTAGTAAATAACAAATGTGTATATAAAAGCAATTACAACCCCCCCCCCTTCCAGAAAAATATAAATAGTAAATAAAGAAAGACAACAAAGGTTCTCAACACTTTATCTAAGTAAATATGTCGCTGAAATTTTTTTAAAAGGAAATACAAAGATGTAAAAGAAAAAAAATCTGTTGTACTTGATAAAACATTGGTGGTGCTTACTGAAAGTAGAGAAAAATAAAAGCTCTTTTTGAGGTGAACAACTAACCGCCCCCCCAACTTACAAAAACAGTTTATCCTGTCTTTGACTACATTGTACGATGTTGTTATTGCAAAATTTGAATGTTCATATAAGAAAAAACTTCAACTTTTGTGTATTAAGACACAGAAAGCGGAAAGAAAACCACATATTTCAACTTGGTTTGCACTCATTAAGACAAACCTAACAGAACCAATGCTTTTGGTGATGGAAGAAAAATTAATGTAAATAAAATAAGAGAGGTCGGAAATAACAAAAGAAAGCCTATAAAAATGGGGAAAAGAGGAGAAAGTGAGCCATGTATTTCAACTTGGTTTGTGCTCATCAAAACAAACTTAAAAGAACCAATATTTTTGGTGATGAAAGACAAGTATGTAAATATACATATATATAAAATTTATACACACTTTTCCTTTTATAACACACAGGGCCTTCTGAAAATGGAAAATATCCTATTAAAATAAAACAGTGCTTTAATAAAACATGAATCAAAGTAAAGAAAAAGAATTAAAAAAAAGAATTAAAGGAGGTTATCCACTCTGTGTCTGTGTTGCTATTGCAATACAATGTATTTACAAAATTAAATGCAGTACAAAGAAATATGAAAAAGTGAACAATACCATGAGGTCGTGTAAATTAAAATGTTTTAAAACTATAAAAAGTAACCCCACAAAAGGGGCGACTAGTTTCCTTGACTTCAACTTTCCATCTTGTTTGACTCAACTTACTTGAGGTGGTTTTCATTTCTTTTTATGCTGCAAGTAGCTGTTTTCTGTTGTTGCGAAAGTAGTCTTTCACATTTCGCCATGACCTTTGTTGAAGCACTGGGTAATTCTTCTGAAGCTGTTCGATATCCCCCTTCCCGGGTAATTTCATGCAGAGCATGCTTCTCAAGGTTTTCACTGCCTCCAATTCTTGGTATGTCCATGGTCTCTTAACTCGTATTGAAAAAAAAATATGATGAAATATTATAGTATTTATATTATGTATTCTCAGTATCAAAGCAGTACTCCTAAATCTCTTATGTACACTTTCCATTATGTTGTAAGTTTTATTTGGAGGCATTCATGGTGTCATAAAATGGTGAGGGCATGGATGTCTACCTCCATGGTGAGGGTATCATTATTCCTACAAGACTGTCATACCTAAAGTGAATATAAAAAAATTCAAATAAAAAACAAATAAAAATGAACATGGTAAATGCTTCCTATGGCCACTTTTAATATCCACCATAGAGCTATGACTAGAGCGCAAGTTGCAAGTTGCAGTCAATACAATTCAGAATAAATGCTTTTGGGCTCAAAGCTATGAACAATGTCTTATCATGTACAAGTAATAAACCACAAGGGATACTGACTTGGTACCTTATTTGATAGTTTTAAGGTGAAAAATAAAACAATATGAGACAGGACCTCAAAATCAGCTATCTCAATTAATAAAAAATAACACTACTTGGGTAGGCTTTACAAAGCAAAACAAAACAATTAAGTATAGGTATGCACAATTACCAGCTTGAATAGCACCAAAGGTACATTTTTCAAGCATGATTGGTGGGGTTAAATCACAGTGATATAATAGCGACCTATTTTAAATGTTGAAGTGCTGGAAAGTTCACTTTGGCAAGAGTCAATAATTTAAATGGGGTTACCGATTAAAATTACCTTTAGAACGCTGTACTCTAGGCACACGTGCAGGCTGTTGGCGTTCCTCCTGATCTTCATCACTTGATGAACTCCCACTGCTGTCTTCTAGAAGATTTAATATATAAAGTTTTTAGCATATTAAAGTTTGCCCAGATACATGTAGCTTGTCAATTTACTAGTCCACAAGCCTTTTTACTTGTTCATCAGTCATGTCAGTCATATTAAATAGGGATGCTTTTCAACACAATAATCACAAACACTATACTACTTTATACATCACGATCAAATTTTGATATTACAAAAAAAAAGGCATTGTTGATGAAAATACGGTAATTGCGAATCGCAAGTCTTTGGGTCAGGTCTGAGTCAAGATAGTCAAGTCCGAGTCCGAATCTTTTGCCAAGGCGACTCAAGTAACGTCTAAGTCACCGAAATAGTGACTCGAGACGGACTGGAGTCCAGGTCCTGGACTCCAGTCCTATGCACAGCTACTATAATGAATAGCACCAAAGTTACATTTTGTTAGCATGATTATTGGGGTTTGGCAAGAGTCAATAATTCAAATGGGATTTTTAGTTTAGTTTATTTCGGGTGGTGTCCCCGAACTGTGATGGCTCTCCATAGGGTTCTGTCCTGCATTGCTGTCCATAGCTCTGCTGTCTCCAGTCCATTGTCTTTCTCCAAAACATCCAAGTTGGTCAACTTTGATCTACCATGTTTCCTGCGTCCATGTTTTGGTTCCCAGTGAATGACTTTTGATGCAGACTCCTCGCTCCTACTTCAGTGCACAGCAAATCTCATTCCTCGTTCCCTGATCTTTTCACTCAATCTTGGCAAGTCTCCATACAGCTCTGCGTTTGTCATACGCTGTTCCCAGTGAACATTATGAACAGTCCTGAGCATATGTGTGTAGGTGCCATTCAACTCCTTAGCAAGTTTGGATGTAACAGTCCAGGCTTCGCACCCATAGAGAAGGACTGAGTCAACAGCTGCAGCAAAGATTCTTAACTTTAAACTCCTGGGAAGACTTGACTTCCAGATCTTCTGTAGTTTGCTGCATGCCCACCATACTGCAGCCTTACGCTGTTTGATGTCTTTTTCACTGCTCTCCATCCAAGCTCCTAAGTATTTGAAGCTCTTTACTTCCTCCAGTGCTTTACCGTCCTTTGTCATGATGCTTGTGTGGTTGCTGTTGTAAGCCATGAACTTTGTTTTGCTTCAAGCCGACTTTCACAACAGACGATTTGACTCTCTGTAGCAGCTCTTGTGCCTGACTCATCTTGTTTGACAGGAGTGCGATGTCGTCAGCAAAATCTAAGTCGGTTACAACCACTGGTCCTATTCTCCTGCTTCTTCTTCGTTCAAGATGAAATCCAAGCTCCTCTTCTATTGCCATTCTCAACGCATAATCAAGGACAATAATGAACAGGTACAGAGCTAGGGTGTCGCCCTGAAGAACGTCGGCCAGCAGGTCAAACAATTGTGTTTCTCCATCTGGTGAAATTACCCTAGCTTTTGTATTCTCATACACTTTGCCAATTGCATCAACTATAAGCTTTGGTATTCTGTAGGCTAGAAGGATTTTCAACATTTTACCTCGATGGATGGTGTCGAAGTCGAAGGCTTTCCTGAAATCAACAAAGGTTATGATTGCGGATAGGTTGAAATGGGGTTACTGACTAAATTACCTCTAGAACGCTGTATTCTAGGCACACGTGCAGGCTGTTGGCGTTCCTCCTGATCTTCATCACTTGATGAACTCCCACTGCTGTCTTCTGGAAGATTTAATATAAACAAAATTGAGCATATTAAAGTTTGCCCTTACACCAGGACTCATGTAAGTTCAGTGTTTTCAGAAATCTGTTGAAAGGTACAAATGTAATCTTGGCTATATGGCAGGACACTAGCCCATGAACTCTGCTCTCTAGCCAGGGTTAGCACATAACTTGTTCAGTGACTAGTGGCGGGACCAGATAGCTTGTCGTTTCACTAGTCCGCAAGCTTTTTTACTTGTTCATCTTTCATGTTAAATAATTATGCTTTTCAACACTGAACTAGCCAGCTGGAACACTTCATGTCTTTGACTGGCATTTGGCCATCGGACCACTGTAAGGAGGACGTTACTAACACAGACATTTTACCACCACTTTGTTTAATTATTATGTTCAAAATTCCCCAAAAACATTTCACAAGCTTGTAAAACTTAATAAGAAAGTTTCATAAAGCAGCAGTTTGCATATTCAATGAATGATGACTACTTTACAAAATAAAACTATGAAAGGGCAGATATCATTAATTGCCTTTACCTTCATCAACTGGAAGATCATCAAGTGACTTTCCTTGCTGTGATGCCATCTTTCCTTTCTCCATAGCCAGGAAAATCTTGGATAACTTTGTTACTCTTACAACTGAGTCAGGTAGCTGATAGTATTCCTTGTGTACCTTAAGATTATGTCCCATGAAGTCTGCTACTAGTTCTAGTTCATTCTCCTTAAGAGCAAGCACTTGCGTAGCTGTAGCCAAGTGTTTCCTCAGTTTGTTTGATCTTAAGTCATTAGGGTTTTGGACGTTGGCCAAGGCTGCATGTTTCCGCAAACAGTCACATCCTCTGATATGCCCTGCACTTTGGTACGAGGGTCTCGCAAATACGAACAAGTTGTCAGGTGAAACGCCTACGTCAGCTCTGCGTTTTGTCAATGACTCCAAGCTTTGGGCCATTTCTCTGGTGAGTAGAACAGGCACAGTTCTTCCCCTTTTCCCGGTTATTTCAACTATTTCAAACAGCTTACACAGCTGTTGTTCCAGGATGGTCAGGTTAGTCATTCCGTCAGTCTTTGCAAAATGTTTCTTCTTCAGATCATCTACTTTCATTTTGGAAACTTCTCCTTGTCTGCGTCTGTTGAACATGATGATTGAACAAAGCACAACTTCATTCAAGGTGGACCAAGCTTGTTTGCCAGCATCACCTTCAGCATCATGCAAAATGTTAAGGTTCTGTTGACCAACATCAGAGAGATATTGAGACATTTGTACAATGTCTTTGTTTGTAGGGAGTACTGTTGGATTGTTCCTTTTTGCCTGGTAGAGTGTCCTATTTGCATGGCTTGCAAGAAGTACCTCCCAATTGCTTTCATACAGTTGTTGGAAGCTCTCAGCTTTTTGAACTAACTCCCGGTCTCCCGACTCCAGACCGTTTCCTACAAGTATCATTGCACACTTTTTTACATTATGTCCTATCTTCTTAGCAAGAGATGGAGTTTTGTATGAATGGTTAGCGTCATTGAAGCCTGCTATGTCCTTGACAGCTGTTACGATGTCCTTTAACTTCTGTGGGTCAATAAATGATTGAAGTGAAGCACCTGGCTGTTTTGTGTTTCTTCTAAGCTGTACAAGTAATCGGCCAAGCTCTCTCAGTTTGTTTCTTATGTGACCATACTGATCCACATCGTGGCCATTAGTGATGTATGCCCTTTGAGCAAAATCTAATATTAAAGGATCAGTCTTCACAAGTAGAGCAACTTCATCCTTTTTCATAGTTGCAAGCACTTGATTCAAATCTTCACTAACACCTGCTGGCGGTGGCTTCAGTAAGGAACTTTGGTGAGCACGGCGCCTGTGCAACCGTGGTTTCTTAGTCCCAGAAAATTCGTCTGTCTCGGTAGAGGCACTCTGTGATGGCTGAATAGGACAGTGATGTTTCCAAAGATCTTTGCGAATGTAGTACCCATAGCAGTATGGACAAGGTCCATATTCATCTGCTTTGACCTCATTGTTAGTTGGCCGATAGGCCACAACAAGTGTTCCTTCATTTCTTTGCAGCACTCCACAATTGTGTTTGTGATTCCCTGCATTTCTCAGTTTACAAAGAAGATTTCGCCTCACAGTTTTATCTTTCGTTGAACTAACTTCTATGACTGCAGGCTCTTCAGGGTGAAGGCTTTCCATATGCCTTGGCAACTTTGCCTGCGGCTCATCACAGAAGTAACAAAAATATTTCTTATCCCATCTTCGTGTTTTCCCATCATTATTTGTTGCTAGCACTTTTATGCTGCTTGTCTTTGCTTCTGTGACATCATTTGGTTTGTCAGTAATGATTGGGGTGTTGCTACGCCTTTCTAGTTGATCATTATTACCTGATGAATATGTAGATGAAACCAATTCATCCGACAGAAGACTGGCTGGAATCAAATGTTGACTTCCTCTGGGCAACTTATGCATATAAGGGAGTGCAAAAGCAAAACTGCCTTCTGAATTTGAAGAGTCTGTTACACCTGACTCATTATCGGGAGCATACTCACTTCCAGAAGATGAAGTACAAGAGTGCAGATCATCTTCAACTTCATCACACATCTGATTTTTCAGCAGCCCCTTTGTAACGCCATCATCATAGCCATATCTGACAGAGTAGCTGCCTGAAAGGGTAAAAAAATCACAGTGATTTTAACACACACAAAACTACATAATTTTATACAAAATCCAAAGATTTCATGATGTATCAAGTCAATGGGTAAACAAAATATTGAGTCTAATGGCAAATCAGTTTGCATTTCAAGTATTGTCCAACCTTTATAATCCTACCAATTAAAAGGTAATTACAATCATTGGTTTTGGATTAATGCATTCATTCCAATCTTCCAGTTTTCAAAATAGCTCAGTTAGCTCAATTAAGTCACTTGGGTAGAGTCCAAGTCCCAAGGACACTGGGTCGAAGCTGAGTTCAAGTCCCAAGTCACTTAGGCGCGCAGTCCAAATAGAAACGGTTCGGCAACCATCGAACGGTTGCCAAACGGTTCAATTTACAGCAATTCTTTAGGCGGGGTATAAACTTGGTATCTATCTACTTGGCGGCAGTGAAACTATTGTGCGTGCGTTCCGTAGAAAAACATCAAAAAGCGGCTGCTATTGGAAACCAAAGAGGTGAAGATTCGGGCTGGAAAACCATATGTCCGTCGTGCGTAATGCCATAGAGAAAGGACATGCATAGTGCGCTATTCTGAAAATACAGTCTATTTCCATGAGCAGTATGTTGAAACCAATAACGAAAACAAACGTTGGCTTAATAAATATTGAGTTTGATCGTCGAGGAGAATTTTCTGAGATTTTAAAAACGACACTCGCTTGAAAAATAAAAGCTAAAATCATGGCATTGCACCAAACATTAACCATTGTTCTGGACATCCACGGCGTGGAGGATTAGTAATGGATTAGTAACAGATTATCCGCAGCCATGAATTGATGCCCAGACCAGCTGACGCTCCTTTGTTAGCTATGACCACAGTCAAGTATCAGTTCTTTTGTCCGACCATGCTTCTCAAGACTGGTGGCACAAGATGTGAAACGGTTTCTTTCAGATTCCCAAACGGTTGAAGCTGAAAAAATGAACCGTTTGGGGCAACTGTTCGAACCGTTCCTATTTGGACCGCGCGCCTTAGGTCGAGTCAGAGTCTAATGTCACTTGGTTTGTCAGCAATGATTGGCGTGTCTCAAAATAACCAATGTAGAAAGGATATTTAACAATTACATGTATGTTTTACATGTATATTGTTGTAATCAACCAAATGATAGTATTACCTGTAACATTAATCAACTTAGAACACCACAATTTCTTAAAGTTCCATAAATGACTCTTCTTAATAAAGAGCCGTTTACAGAATTCTTAAAACTGAAGAGTGATTCCCTTATGAAGATTTCTTTAGAGGTTGAAAGTTACAGTGGACTCACTGCAAGAAGGACACTAAATTATCATGGATGTTGACTTTTATAACACCATTTTGGGGGTTAAATTGTATACTGTATAATATAAGGGCAGAGTTTTACCGGTACCAGACATGCCAGACTTCGACGTCATCCGAATTGACAGCTTCGGTGGCATCTATAACTAGAAAAGTGCATCTGCCGCCTTACTCCTAGAACTGTGAGGTTTGTTCCGCTATGGTCTCCCGATAGTGGAACGAACCTCATAGTTCTAGGAGTAATGACGCCTATTGCCTATGCTTTAACATTAAAAAGACGTAGTCCCCCAGAGCCTTCAATTCAGTTTCGGGAGATGAATTCCCATTTCCCTGGTAATATGCATCACGCAGTGGCTATGGTGGAAATGATGACAGAATACCAGCGTTATGATTTACAGAAATATGTCCCAGTGTTTTTATGCATAATGTGACTCGAGTCCAAGTCCTGGACTCGAGTCCTATGACTATGAACACAGGTATGCCCATCTACTATATTGAATAGCACCAAAGTTACATTTTGTTAGCATGATTAATGGGGTTTGACAAGAGTCACTATTTCAAATAGGGTTACTGATCATAAATTACCTCTAGAACGCTGTACTCTAGGCACACGTGCAGGCTGTTGGCGTTCATTTGGTTTGTCAGCAATGATTGGTGTGTCTCTACCTCTTTCTAGTTGATCATTAT
>CM021537.1:8200727-8224422 GCA_010994315.2 Pisaster ochraceus | reverse complement strand
AAAAAAAAAAACGTCACGCATTATGAACGCAATCAGAAGCAGCGTAATGGAGGATCGGAGCATGATCGGATGATCGGAGCGATTGGAGCTTCCCGAACGGCAGCACAAATGTAGGTCTACTGAAACATGATTTTTGTTTAAAAGTGGACGTCTCTGGAATGATATATTAATATATTCAGCTAATTAAACCTCAACTGTTTAAAATATGCCTCTAGGCAGTGTAGTGACAGGTTGTTGATAAGCTCTTTACCACTTCATTTTTCAAGTTCAAGAGCAACTACTAGTACTACTAGTAGTAGTACTAGTAGTAGTACTATCTAACTCACTGCACTACTCCCGTACTCAGTGCACTTTATTTACAAAATTATATTCATCGACATCTGGCATTTATCTGGTACTTTTCAGCAGGCAGGCAGAGCAAGTCGTTAAATTAAAGTAAGTTAGGCAAACACAAAACGATAGAGCTCTATGCATGGTGGATTGGTGGTGACAGACATACAATCCATCTTGATCTTGGATTTGAGATTTTGTTAATTTGAACAGTTGTTCCCATACTCGGTGCTCCAACTTTGATCACATTGTGTGTTTAAAAGTAAACAATACCCCTTGCCTTGCACAAGAGGGGGCATACCCCCGTGAAAGCTGCCGGACTAGGTAAAATTTCTTATTTGGCCCTTGGTCCTTCAGGTTGCAAGTTCATATACAAATACTATAGAAAGTGGATATTTTACTTGCGACGGTAAAAATGATCCCAACGCAGCTATTTCACCGAATGGTTCTCTCGATAGATAGTGCCCTCTTTGAGTACAAGCCAACAATTTATATATCGTATTGAATCATACGGAATTTCGACCACTGCTGCCCAGCAATTTTTACGTTCCTTCCATGCAAGTGACCTGTTCCGGGTTCAAGTCACGCTGAATCCTAAGTTGTTGTATTTTTCATCCTCAAAAGTAAAAATATTCTTCTTTTAATATAACAAATCGACTCCTATATTTAACTGGATAGAATTACGGTACCTTTTCTTTTTCTGATTTCTGGCTACCAAGGATTTTGTTTAAGGTAATAAAGTCAAAAATTTAAAACTGGTCTGATTTCCATTTCTTGAATACAGATACGAAGTCACAAAGAGAATGTCGGCGTGGAACCAGACTAACATTTCTCATGGTTAAATAGCATTACGATCATTTTTACCATCGCCAGTAGAATATCCACTGCCTATAAGTACAGTTATACCAATTTGTACATACATGTGTCTTAATTTACTCTTAGGCCAGTTGTATGAGTTGGTACATGTACTATTTGACCAATCTATGTACAAGTTTTTGGTAACGGGTACGAGATGACTGATATGGTTACAAATAATGTTAGCATCCTTACAACATTGCCGGACTATGGTTGTGGCACAATAAGCAAAGGTTAGGGATCCATTATTACACGAATACCATTCGATGTCATCACTAGCATTGGCTATTTCTTACCTCCCATTGTTCTATTAAAGACAACGTACAGTAAAACTTCTTGTGATATTATTTTTGGGTGCCATTTTCTGAAACTTAATACTACATTATCTCTCAAACTATTTGTTATTGATTTATTTATATTATTTTCCCCCCAACATTTTTCAGGTTGGCCTAACAAGAACGGGTTGTCAATCTTTGAGTACTTTTATCTTTAAATCACCACGTTTTGCCTGAGAAGATGCAAGCAAGCTTATCATGCCCTTCATGTGTTCGTCATACAGGTAATTCTTAGTTTTTCTTTAGTGTAGTCCATATTCAGCACAATTTTGACCAAGCATTTTGAGTTAAGCATACCTGCAGTGATAACATAGGCCTTAACAGTAACACTTAAATGAAAAAACACATCCATGGTCACTGTAAATAAAATACTCTTCAATTTACATCGGGAAAAAAAACAAAATATTTGTAATAATTGTATAAGCTTAGATGACAGAGAATGGTTCATGTTTCTTCATTTGATTTTTGTTTATGTTGCCACCTCCAGTCTGAAAACCTAGTTGAATACAGTGTTTGTAATTAACCTTGTCTTTTTACATTTCAGCTTGGAAAATTTGACTCTTGGTTTTGGATCTTGGCTATTTCAACTACCTCAAGCTGTTTTTAGAGCTTTTTACATTGAATCTACAAGATTTTGAAAGAAAACAAATTGCCTTGCCATTCATGTAAGGATTGTGTTGCTGTTATTACCAGCTGGACAGGAGAGCTACAGTCGGTGTCAAAATTGCTCATTCTCAAAACCGACCACTTCCCCTAACATGGCTTATGAGCACTGCTTCCTATGCTTAATATTTGTTTAATATATTAAACAAAGACCAGAGTGTGGGAAATGTCTGACAATCAGTATTTTTGTACTGGAACAGGGTTCTAATCATTTATCTTCATTTTTATTTCTATACTTTGTTCAAGAAACAAATGACGATATTGTGAAATAACCATTTGCTTTTTTTTTTTTTTTTTTTAAGTGGTAAATATCAAAAAACAATTCCATTTATTTTTCTTCAAATAAATCTCTTGTTATTGTCAATCACGGTAATTAACTTAAATGGGTTTATAAGAGGTGTAATGGTATAAACTTGACCAATCGTCCTGTAAAAGTTGTATGTATAAATGGAATCCTGTATTAATTTGATGTATGAATAAGTGATAAGAATGTTCTCTCTCATCAAAGAGGGATAAACAGGAAGTGAAATTTCCACACGTTGACCAAGGCACATCAGGTAACGTACGACTTGTGCCACTGGTTACACAGTGAAAAATAGGTTAAAGTATTCTGTGTGGATTCTTTTGACGAAATTGTGCATTTTTGTGAGGGCCTCAAATCTTTAGTCGCCCCTCTATGACTGATGATATAACCCTCCCCCCACACACACACACACACCCTTACATATTGCAGTTACAGGGTACATCCATTGTTGTTTTATTATTCCCTTTTCTGAAGAACAAAGAAAACCTTGTGGGGTAGCATTGTTCAATTGTTAAAAGAACCCTGTAAGTTGGCATGTGTAAGCCCACACACGCCAACTTACAGGGTAGCCTACTTTACACAATGGAACAATGCTACCCGGCCCACAAGGTTTTCTTTGTTCTAGTAAGTAGTCCCCCAAAAAGGATTTATTCAGAAAAGGGAATAGTAGAACAATAGAAGTACCCCAAAACTGCTGTATGTAAGGGCGCAAGCGTGGTTGTGTGGGGGCACAAAAACTCACAAAGTTCTGCGTGGTGGCCAGACAGGCTGAGTAAAAAGTTGGTTTAACTTTACTTACCCAAAAATATGTTGAAATAATAGTTGTTTTTGTGTAAATTACATCAGATTTGGTTGTTTGTTTTTAATTAAAAATGTGCTTGAGGAAAATTGCATACTAGCTTCCAGTCTTCTTGTGTGATTATTATTTCTGTTCTGTTGTTTCTGCCCCTTGTTAAGTATGAAAGACTTTGAATTATTTAAAGACTTTGTGCATGAAATGTTCTTTAAATTTACTGTATAAGTACAGTTTTTTTGACGAGAGCTTTTTTGGAGGTGTGGGGACATAGACCAGGCATGATATTCTTCCTACTTAAAAATGATTTCCAACTTGGTTTGCCCTTGGACAAATCTGAAAAAATTGTAGCCAACAGCATGTGTACATATAGGTCAGCCCTTGTACTCGATAAAAAATTCCTACCTTTTTCTAAGGACCAAAACCATACCTGATAGACACAAGCATAAATATTGTTTTATAAATACCTTTATGGTTTAACAAGGGTGTGGGGGACATACTACAATAAAAAGTTAGGGCATTGCGATAGAAAACATGTAACTATACCCACTTTGATCTAATGGCAAAATAAGTTATGGGGCAACAACGGTGGGTGAATTTGTGTGCCTACCACTGCTGCTGATGTGAGTACCAATACCTGTTCTATTTTAGAGCAGTGTGTTTCAGTTAAAATCCACATAATGAGGATGGAGGGAGAGGGCTGCACAAACTCACGTTGTGGTTTGTTTTAAAAAGGGGAAATTAAAACCCTTTTTTAAGCTGAATTTAACAAAAGGAGGGGTGAATGAGCTATTCCTTATTATAAAAAAAAGAAAAAGTAAAAAAATCCCCCAAAACAGATTTTGGAAATCATTAAAAAAATCACCTTAAACACACAGTATGTTAATCCCATAATATCCGCAAGTTGTTCAGTTTTTTGTTTTGAAATACCAAAACATTGAAAAGTCTAATTTTTTAACTTCTGGGTGGCAGTTTGGGTCGTAATTGGTACTAAAAGATAGAGTGAGAACTATTGTTATACATTAAAACAGTCATCTGCTCTTTTGACACTAAAAAAATCTGGTTAAAAGAAGTTTTTAATGTTTTAATTTTCTTAAAAAAACTCTTAAAATGTCACTTTTCTGAATACTTAAACGTCGTTATCGCGACAATTGCTTTATCTTTTTTCTTCATTTAAAAGGAGGTGTATACTAATATATGGAAATATTATTGTCTTAAAAGCTCAGTATCTCTAGGGTAACCAATTATTTTTATTTTACCAAATAACGGTAAAAAAAAATTCATTATGTGGACTACTACCACCTTATGGAAGCCTATGTTAAAAATTCGTGTTATAGGATTTAAAGGGTTTGTAAATGAAGTTTTATTTAAATAAGTTAAAATAAGCACGAATTCATTTTTTTCAAGCACTGAAAACATGGCTAATGAGGTTAAACCCAAAAAGCAAAAATCCTTGCCCTTTTAAAAAATGAGGGCGCTAATTTTGATCATTTTGTGGAAAGGAGAGAAACATAAAATGCCCACCTCGTTCAAGAATTGTTTGTACGTTATAACATCTGTTTATTTACAGCCGAAAGTGAGTCAAATTTGATGAATTGTGAAGAAAAAATGTATTTAACCTGGGTAAAGAAAAGGGTTCTCTTGAATGATTTTACACACCCACAAAAATAGGTGCAATTTCCACCCCTAATTAACAATGCAATACCCACTGATACTTCTGACCTTCGCATGTATAGGTCAAAACGTTAAGCCAATGAAGAGGAGGCAACTTTTCGCGCGCTTCCTGAGCGTGGCTGCAACATCGTTTCCATGGATTTCGACCTCGCTGGGCAATTTCCCTCGACATTATACGGCGCTCAATTCAAGGCATAGCGCACTAAAAAAATGCACTGGGTAAAAGTAATACTCTAGTTACTATAACTACGTACTAGACTACGTACTTATTACACGCGTGCGGCCGCCGTACAACAAGCAACGATGGAGGAAAGCGTGAGTACAGTTGCACTTTTTTCAATCAAAGTAACGTTATTTTAAGTGACTTTTGCACTTAAATCTAAAGTCAATGTGTGGCTAATATGATTGACTGAAAACAACGTTGTTGAAAACATGGCGGGTCCAGCATATAGCGTGAACAGTGAGAAACTAAGAGTTGTTCGAATCTACTTACGAAAAATAATTTGTGCAGTAATATTGATTTTTACGTGGTTGATTTTGTTAACAGTCATCACCGTGTTTGCAATCATAAAGGCCTTTAAATAGATGTTAATCCTGTGTCAAGGTGCGTTAACCGTTATAATTGCTGTTTAATCACAACCCATTTCCTCTTTTGTGAAAGAATACAATGTGGCTCAAGTATCCAGGTTGACAATGATGATTCATTGCTACCATCCAAGACACTGTCCTGGGCAAACAGCTTTGATTACTGATAAATAAACTGTGACAGTGTTTTTGAAAATTTAATGGCCCTGTAACACTGACAGTGACAGTAACAACATAAACAGTACTTCTACTTGAAGTTGAAGGAACAAACAATTACTGCTAAAACTTAAAAGTAGACTTGCAAGAAGTAGACATCAGCATCAGGGTGACTAAGGGTTAAATGTAAACGTTAGTTTTGATAAATAAATATAACATCCACTCTGTCATGTCTGTTTCTTCTTCTACCATGTCTACTAGCCAATAACAATAATAATGCTATTATATTTATTAAAGGCATAAATTAATACCTCAAAGACTTTATGCACTGGTCATGTGGGGGTATAGCATGTGATATACTGGCTCTGTGAAACAGCAATTAAATGGCCCCTAAACAAGCATGTTGTGTAAAAGTTCTGTATGTACTGTGCTTTTTGTGCAGGAACTATCAAATCAACTGTTTTCTTTGTGCGTGTTGTTTTTGTGTTTTTTAGCAAGTAGAAATTGTGCTTTGTGCACGTGCGTACCACGCGTATGTGTGAACACGCAAACAATATAAATTTAAGTAAAATATATGTAAGAGATTAAGTCCCGAGCAAAAATTGTACATCCTAAAGAATGGCCCTTGAATTGCCTGTGGTAATGATCTTTGTTCATGACTGGCCGCTGTTAATGCAGCTTGGTCCATTAACAGCGGCCAGCCACCAACCCGGTCATTACCACCCAGGGAAGACCGTCTCCACACTGTTATTGCCTATTTACATCCCCAACCACATGGTTCAAATGGATCTTTATGTTTTACCAATTTGTAGGACGCAATGGCTTTGTTAAACAGGATGGAAATGGACAATGATGGGGAGGCAGGGCCTTCGTCATTTGGGTCAAATGTGGAGGCAGATTCAGCTGAGCTGGAAGACTCGGATGAGGAGGAGGAGCCAGAATACACACCCTCGGACTGGGAGGAGGAGGCAGAGCTGAGCGGGGCAGAGGCAGAGCCAGAATACACACCACCATCGGACTCGGAAGAGGAGGCTGAGCTGAGTGGGGCAGAACCAGAATACACACCACCATCGGACTCGGAAGAGGAGGCGGAGCCGAGCGGGACAGACGAGCCAGAGCCAAAACACACGTCACCATCGGACTCGGAAGAGAAGGCGGAGCCGAGGGGAGCAGTAGAGGCAAGGGCAAAAAACACAAAGAAATACAAGACTGTAAGTGTAACCCCTTCCAAATTCTACCAACTGAAAACTTCTCTTTGGTTTGCTCGAGTCCTTCAGCATTCTGGGTATACTCAAATCACCCATATCCCTGGTAGGTACATTTTAGGGCTAGACAGACATTCAAGACATTAAAATAGGCCAGCCAACAAATATCATTGGCAGGCCGGGGAGACAGAGTGTTCATACAGTTTTTCTTGTAAATAAATGCCTGCAATGAAAGAATGGTACGAAGTAGGACACCCCAAAAAGCAATTGTGTATCCTAATTTACACTGAATTTGTTTTTATAAACTTTTTGCACTCATTTGTAACAGTTAAAACTACCTCTACATGTTAACACTACCAGTACCTAACAATTCACTTGTTTAAGTCAAGACATTGATTTCAAGTTTTCAAGTGCCAAACTATGCACTCTGAAAATTAACAACCATTAAATGGAAGTGCTTTGCATTATGTTGGTATTATTATATTAATGAAATGCACCCTTAACTATCAAATCACTGTTTTTGTTATGCACATTTATATTTTTGTTGCAAGAGTTGTTGGTGCCGCATACCATGAATGAACTTGTAGGCAGTATATTGAATTAAGGTAGATGGTACACACATGAGCCAGTCTTTTTATCGCATGATACACACCAGCATGGGGAGTCTCTGACCAATCAGAGAAACCAATGCATAAACTCTTCAAGGTATTTATTAATTTAATTTAATCATTATGTTGAAACATCCTCCAGACATCACAGTTCTAGCAGTATGCAACCAGTCCACTAATTGTATTTAATTATAATGTTGGATTATTTGTTTTCTTTAAAGGGCGTAAGATTCCCAAGGAAGTGTCCCTTGTGCAGTGGGAGATATAAATATCTCTCACAGCACTTACAAAGAACACATCGACTCAAAGAAAAAGAAGCGAGACTAAAAGTGCTGGGAAAAGCACGGGAAAGGTAAATAAAATATCCAGTAGGTTTCCTGATAATTCCATAAAAAATGGCCTATCCTCTTGGTAAGCAGTGACGTATTTCGTGAGCCGGAAGTGCAATGTAAACGAATGGTGTACACGTCTGCATTAATGTATTATTTTATTACACATCCATCAGCACAAGTAGCCCCCAAAACATGATGAAAATGAGAAGAGTGTTTTAGTTTTTGAAGTGGAAGGAAAACCCCAAATGGGGAAAACCAACACAATCAGGTAGGGACTGAAAAACCAATCCACATGCAAGGTCTGAGGTGGGATCAGACCTGGGGTCCACAGAGGTGAAAGGTAGGGAAAGGCACCACTGAGCCAACCCTTCTTCAGTACTTAAACATTAGTACTATACATTGCACTTCCTGCCCGAAAACGTCCTTGCACGACTAGGAACGCACCTTCGCACAATTTGGGGAGTCAATTTCTTTGCTTACATTTTGACTCCCAAAATAGTATGAATGGAATAGGTGCGTGTAACTGTAAAGTGCACTGTGCATTGTGAAATGGGTCAGTTGGGGCAAGTGTAAATTCTAACTGAGTTTAAGTTGATTACTTTGTTCATCACTTTAAGCCCCTAATGTTGAAATATAAAAGCAAAATGGAACATAAACATGTGTTTAAAAATATTACTTTCAAAGGGAGCCAATCAGCCACGGAGCAGAAAGAAATAAAAGATGGACATATCCATGCCCGGTGAAGGGGTGCTTTCAGAGGGGGCTGAAAAGACCAGACATCCACGTTCGCAAACAACATTCTGTCAAGGTGATGATCGATACTGTACATGTATTATATACACATATCACTTGAAAACTTTTTGAATTTTGTATGAACTGTCTTTAAGATTGTACTTAGATTATCGCCTTCATTGCATCTGATTATAGTTGTTAGGAAAGCTCGTGCAGGTTTTTGTATTGAAGTTTCTACCGCTATCACTTATTGTTTTACATTGAAACAGCATACGGTGTTTTTTTTTTAAGCTTTGACCACTGTTAAAGCATTGGTTGGTATAATGTCTTAAATAGAGAAAATAACTCAATTTTGGGATGTTCAGACTGATTCTAGAACTTTGAGAAGCCATGTTTGATCAAGAATCCTCTTTAATACCGCAATTTGTTGGCAACAACTTAATGAACAAGTAATTAATGGTCTGGCAACAACCCTCTACTAAAATGTAGGGGTTCTAGCATTAACGGCCATTGAGATTCCAAGTGCAATACCGTGTGAATTAATTATTTTGGTTCTTTTACAACATGCAGTTGAACAGTACTCAGTACCGAAAACTGATGAAGAAGGTGTCAGCGTGCAGACAGAAACGTCGTGAGGTAAAGAAACCATCTACTAATAGCAGTACTTGTACATCAAAGCAAGAGGTTTCTCTCACATCAAAAGGTACATTTATTATAGAAGATAAAATAATTTTTAAATGTTCTTTGTCGGAATATAGGCTGTCCAATTGTGCTATTCTTTTCACATTCCATTTCAAAATAAAATTTCAGAAATAAATGAAAACAAAATAAGCCTAAGAATATTAATACTAGAGCAGTAGCAAAAATTATAACCTTGGTACCTGCAAGCCCTGGTGATTCAATTTCACTGAATGAATGAAGTTTTGTTACACCAGGTGCAAGCATATACCCCAGTAGAATCCAAGTGGATGTTTTGAATGCAGATATATAAGTAAGAAACCATGCACCCACAATCAACCTGCTAAGACATCAGGAAGGAATTGCATTTATGTTTAATTAAATTAGATTTAACAAATCAAGTATAATAAACCATAAGGGTTGAATTGTAGACTTGGGTGTGATCCCTGGCTACGCGGAAGTTAAAGGTTGTATGGCTTCTGACTGGCACCCCAAACAAAGATATTGACAAAATAGGGAGCCTGCCAACATAGGGCTAGATAGCTCAGTTGGTAGAGCACTGGCATGTTAATTGGGAGGTCATTGGTTTGAATCCCGCTCTAGTAAATTGTTCTTTGTTCAACCCCACGATTTAAAAAAAACAACACTCTGCACACTTCTTTTCTCCCTCTCTATACACTGCCACCCCCCCCCCCACAGTGCTAATGTAAAAAAATGTTATAATTTAGTCAATACCCTGTACTTTTATAAATATTTTTTATGCAGATGTGATAAAACGTTTTAGCGAGTATATGCATGCAACAGAGGCATGTACGAGGCAGGCGAATGCTTATTCCAAGAACATGACACGGAAAATTCAACTTCTTAGTTCAGCAATGGGTTGCAGCCTGACAAATTTGATCCACCCTTCAATGCCCCAAAAGTAAGTTAACATTTTAGGTAACAAAATCCAGCTGATTATAGAGCAAAAGAAAAAAGTTAAATATTACTTGAGCACGCAATGGAAATTACAAACAACTTAAGCAGTACATGAATACGGGGACACCTTTTACTACACAACTCGGCAAAACTGGCAATAGCGGAAAATTGATTCAGTGTACGCATCATGTACAATATTTATCACTAGTACAATGAAATGTTGACACAAGTGTGAACTTGGTAAAAGGGAAGATTACTAAAGCTGGAGAAATGGCCACACAAGCCTAATTTTTTTCGGAGTAAAATATATTAAGCTATAAACTTGCATAGACCTCACTGTCTGTGGGTTAGTACAAAGAGCAGTGGATTTCATATTTGTACACTGAGTAACTGTTATTAATTAAATGTTTTGTTCTTGGTTAAAAGGATCGTGGTAACCCTTACAGCAGATGGCAAACAAGCCAAAACTGTACATAACTATTTGTTCGCCCTGAAGAAGCTGTGCCACTATCTTCACATATTTTCCGAAATGGCAAAGGTACTCAACATCTCAAGCACAACAATTTTAAAGACACAAGCTGTGACAGATGACATGATGAAGAGCACTCGGACAGGCATTGTGGCACGCCAGTCAGAAGTGAAGTCGCAGATTAGAGGTGAGTAACTGTTACTATAGTCTGAACCTTATCACAATAAATTGTTTAATTCAGTATGTTAGGCATTTACAAAGTTGAATTAGATACAATAGTGAAAGAGCTTCTTCAATAATCGTAGGCTAGTTATGCTTTTTAAATAAATTTGTGTGAATTAGAACACGATTAAAGAGATTAAAGATTAAAGAGACAACCTTTTAAAAAATAAATTTCGAGCATTTTATTTACAGTATGGTCCGATTTTGATAAGTTTGCTGTATTCTTATGCTTAAAAATGTACCTGATGCATTGGGAAATAAAACCCCAAAAGGTTGAGCTGACTTTTAATTTAAAATATCTCTAATTGATGCTTCATTGTAACAGTTTGCTAGTTCATTAAGCAGTGGTGACATTTATTCAATATTTGTATTCTTTTATTTCTAACTACAGATGTCATAATAGAAGGAAAACACATTGAGGAATTTCTGTTCAAAGCAGAACAAGAACTCAAGAGATTGTGCCATCCTGGTAAATCAATATTTAATTCATGGAACTTCACCTGTACTATCTAAACTAACTGAAAAAAGAACAACATTGAGAACAACCTAAAACCTAATCTCTATTTAAAAATAATTTGAAGACAAACATCAAAGTGGAAACCTTACCAATAAATAACTGTGAAAAACATAACTATTTCTTAGTATTTAAAAAGAGTGGAAAATAATTACAAAACATAAAATTACTCAATAAACTAAAAAATTGCATCATCTTATCTGCATGTATGTGTACAAAAGTGTCAAGAATTAGTGACAAATTAGCAAAAACATCTTTGTTTCTTTTCTTTTCTTCAATGAAGAAGTAGCATCTAGCCAGTTGACATGGGCGGGGATAACAAGAATCAGAAACCTCATCATCATGAAAATCATCCTTGGGCAAGCTCCACGGGCTGGAGTGATCCAAAACGCTACACTTCAGCAGTTTTTGGCTAGAAAGCGTTGTGTTGCACCAGACACTTTTGAAGATATATATATCATTCAAGTAAGTTACATGAACAATTTATTGCTGTAAATTTAGATTGTAAAAGCGAACATTTTGAAAACAGTTTTAACTTTGATCCAACATAACATGGCCAATTGCAATGTCTGATTCCTTCTTAAAGTACGCTTCAAAAATTAATGGATGTAATTGTTTAAATCACCGTATTTTCTATTCTACTTTGTGATCCGGTATAATGTTTAAATTGTAAAAAGACATATAAGGATTCATAATTTATGTAACACAGAGCTTTAAAATTGCAGTGTGCTTTAATACATCAACACCATTACTTTCTGGATGGTGAATGTAAACTTGGAAAACGTATTGAATGTGTTATTCTTTTCAAGGTTTCAAAGCACAAAACGGAAAAACTTTGTCCTGCCACAGTGATTCTAAGTGATGAGCTTGAGAAACAAATGTGTTTCTATGTCAAGCATGTGCGTCCTGCATCCCGTGGTTGTCCAGGTTAGCACTCTTACTTCTTTCTTGATCAGACTTTAGTATATGTGATTAAAGTGGGAAACCATGCGAAACTTAAATTAGTGACCCATACCTTTGTCTGCTAGAAAAAAAATTTCACTGAATAATGTTAATTGTGCTTCTGTCTATGCACGAGACCCCACAAAAGGAAAACAAACCCACAACTAAAAATCTGATTTATTAGTTAATACATGTTGTAGCACTACTGTCTCAAACAAGCATGGAACCTTTTAGCTGATCAACTATTTTCCTCTATCAGGGTGCCTCTGATGTGCCGTTGAAAAATAAATACATAGCACATCTTCCAGCGACTGATGTTTTCCTTACTTTCGGAAAAAGTGCACTTGCACTCTTGAATTATGGCAACTGGTAAAGTGAATTGGATAGCAAGAAATATATATTTTTTGAAAGAAGACAACTAATTGCATAAAAAGTCAACAAAACCAAAAACTGTAAATTACAACACTGAAGCTCATATTTTGTCTTGACTCAACAATAACTTTAATCGTCAATATTCATCAGAATCTATCATAAAGAATCCAGATTCTCCGTTATTCATCTCGTCTAATGGGAAGTGTATCTACAAAGTATCAAGACTCATTGATGATACATGGAACTCCATGGGGATGCCAGGAAAGTGTGGGGCAAATATCATAAGGAAAACTGCAGCAACCAAGGTATGTGATTGATTTAGCATTTCATTTCACAAACATTAATCATTTAGTCAGAAGCTTATAATACAAAGCCTAATCTTTAGTGTACACTATAGACATTTATTTTCCATTCTTTGCAAAATATAAAAACAAAACAAGGTAAGCTCATTCTGCTGCCACCACATATTTCACATTCTTAAAAGATTGTAAAGCAATTATACCAAAGATTCATTTTAAACAGATAACAAAAACCCAAACAGTCAAACAAAACCAACAACAACAACAACAACATTTTCAAACATAGTTTTTGCTTTCTTTCCTAACGATTTTTCAATAGCTTAGTTAGTTTTATCAACAGTTTAACATCTATTCGTATGTTGCGGTACCCGCTGCTTAAATGTAGAATTCAAACTGCCTCTAGCTACTAGGCAATCTTGGTGGTCTAGTGGTAAGGCATCTGCTCTAGAATGGCAAAGGTCATGGGTTCAAATCCCACCCGAGTAATATTCGTGTGGATTTTTTTCACAGGTCTCTGAAAAGAAAGTTTATAGTGCTTAATGCACAAAAACAAAAATAATATTGCACAATTTATAGTTAAGTTAAGTTTGAAAGTTATAATCCTAAATATTTGTTTCAGGTGGTTGGGGAGCTTGACCAAAAAGAAGCAGACCAAGTGGCAGAACTGATGGCCCATCAGCCGGCAACCCAACACGCTTACTATGTAGCTGCCCAGGACACGAGAGAAAAGATAAAGGCTTTCAAACTGCTGTCAGCTGCACTATGCAAGGTTTTATTACATTTATCAATTTCTTTTCACAATTTAAAAAACATTAACAAACATTGCTGGCACTAAATTTGTGGAAACTATAGTTTGTTAATAAATTGTAAGCTTTCCAAATTGTTTAAGTTGTTTGTTTGAAAACCTCTAAGACATTGCCAATCATTCTGCATTTGATTGCCATGTTCTTATTAGTCTGCTCCCCCTCTTCTCCCATCATCCCTCTGATCATGGTTTGCATAGTCTCACTCATAATGTCATGTTTATGCTGTTAAATTTGACCTACAAACTTCTGAGTGATTTAGATTTAGGATTTGTTTGTGGCCAGCTATGGAGATTTTACATGCCTATGCAATGGGGGGGGGGGTCATCATTGTAATTATCTTTGTATCTTTTTACTTGTTTAAGTGTGAAAGAATTTCAGAAAAATGGGGTTTGAAAATTTCTGCACTTATGTCAACAACCTCTTAGAAAATGACTAAAAGTCTTTTGTATATAATCAGTTTGCTTATCATAAATATAAACATACAATATTATATCATATAAAGATCATACTTCTGTTTTTGTACTTGCAGGACAATGCTGAAGGGACAGGGTCTGGATACGTAAGTTCTATACACTGTTCAGTCATTGGCTGTTATAGAAAAAAAAAGTGTTTTTAAAATGTCTACTTCTATTATCAACTTCTTACAAAAATTGACAGTCTTTTGCATATTATCAGTTTGCTTGTAAAACACCATATTATCACTGACATCATACTTCTGTGCTTTTTGTATTTGCAGGGCAATGTTGAGGGAACAAGGTCTGATTGCGTAAGTTCTATACACTTTTCAGTCATCGGCTAGTAGAGAAAAAAATGTGCTTGTAAAATGTCTACTTCTATTATCAACTTCTTACAAAATGACAGTCTTTTGTATATAATCAGTTTGCTTGTAAATACAAGCACACTATATTATCACATATATTGATCATACATCTGTGTTTGTATTTGCAGGACAATGCTGAAGGCACAGGGTCTGATTACGTAAGTTCTATACACTTTTCAGTCATCGGTTAGTAGAGAAAAAAATGTGCTTTTAAAATGTCTACTTCTATTATCAACCTGTTCTGACAAAATGACATTAAGACTTAACATATTGAAATTGATTATACTTTGTTTAAATTGAAGTTCTATGTGTTGCAAATAAATCAAACCAATTTGATACTAAAATAATACTTTTATCTTGATGTTAAATTAAAAATGATATGGGACACTTATTTATCTATTTCTATCTAGCTTTATATCTGTCTATCTAAACCCCTCAAAAAAGTTAGGAATTTTTCCAACCACCTATATTTCGGTTATTTGTGACTTGTTTATATCATGCTGCATATCAATGGAAAGCTTATTCCTTCCTCTTCACAAGACCACATTTGTAACAATCACTTGTTTGAGGGCTCAGCAACTCTGTTGTGAATGTGGCAGGGTCTGCAAGGAATATTTTCATTTCCATTAAGGTCTGTAGAGAAGATTCACAATGTGGATTGGCAAAATCACAACTTGTCCGCATAATAACCAAACAGTGGATAACTAGTAGATTGACATTTTTTGTTTTGCTTACATTCTGGTTTTTGTAAAAATGCGGCCATCTGATCAGAGAGCCGTCTGCCATAATGTCCTGCGAATTTTGCCTGCAAAGCTCCCTAAGACAGCCTACGGTTCCTAAGTGATGCTAAGGTGAGGGTGTTGTCTTCTTTGGACGCCCACTTCACACTCTGTCTTTGACATCACCGGTATTACGGCACTTGCCCATTAGTTTGGAGGTGGTACTATGGATCACTCCAAATAATGCAGCAACCTGCTTTGGGAAACATGCCATGATAATGATTGGAGAAGACACCAAATTACCACTTTCATAAAGTGAGCATTACCAAAGACTCACTGTTGGTGAGACAGGAGTAGAAGTGTTTTGACCCTGCATGAATATATAACGATTAGGCACGTTCTGTTTCAGACCCCCTTGCAGTTACAACAGAGTTGCTGAGCCCCCAAACATGTGATTGTTACAAATGGGGTCTTGTTGAGAAGAAGAATAAGTAAGCTTTCTATTGATATACCCCATGATATGAACAGGTAAAAAATATAGGTGACTGAAAAACAAATTTTTGAGGGGTTTATTTATATCTATCTGTCTATTTGTTTTAAAGTTTATTTTAAGTGTTTGTTTCCAAAGAATATCATCTCAGTGTCATTTGTTCTCAGAGATAAGCAGCACACATTGTTCATAATTTTTTTAAATAATAGAATGCTTGCTTTTGTTTGATAAAAAGTAATCTTCAGACCAAAGGAAAGAGAAACAACTTACAAGTAATGATCATGATGTCTTCTTTAATTGGGCTTGGGTCAATCAAGGTTTTTGTCCCAGAATAGGGAGGAGCTGAACTAATTGTATTTTTATCTTATTATAGGAAAGGGGTGTTGAGGAATCCACAGCTGGAACTTCAGGATACTCTGAAGTATCAGTAAGTCTAACTTGCATTTATTTATGAACTTACAGAATGCTCCTCCAATGCAAACAGGTTAAATTAAATTTCTCTAGCATTTTCTTCATGTACGTGTACATCTCTTAAGGATAGTTAATGAAGGGTAACTCATGGGTAGTTAATTATAGTGTGTTATAAAAAAGACAACTTCCTTGGGAGAAAGTTTCTTCCAAAAAACTTATTCTAGTTCAAAGTGCTCGGACACTTACTCACTGATATCATTTGTGTGCAGGTGGTATCATTCTATGGGAAGTCAAAGCATCCTGGAGCCATCTTTTCACCCAAAGACATGGAGTTACTACTGAAAAAGTACAATTGGGTGAAAAAACTTGAACCGACAGCTGCATTGACACGAGTGGTAAGTTATATTCTACACAATGTTATTCATACACAATGTACTGTAAATAAGTGCAATAGAGGGAGCTGAGTTTTGCTATTTTTGCCATATTAATAGTAATAATAGCATAACACAAAAAATGAGTACAATTTCAGTTTACACAGAAAGCAGATTTTAATGCATATCACAAATAAAAAGACAGTTTAATGCAAAATTTGTCTCACACAACTAATGATAATAATATTAATAATAATAATGATATAGACTGGAAATTTCCACTTTGGGGACTATCGTAAAAATTCAGAAAAGAACTTGCATAATAATTTCTACTTGGTTAGTTGGCCAGCAAAGGCTTCCTTTAACACAACCAAAAACCAAGAGCCACATCAATAACAATGAAACTGGTTTACTGTGGTCTTGCAAAACATGTAAATACAATTAATTGTGTCAAACTTTGTCAAGTTTAAACCTGAGCAAGTGTCACCAACAGATGGCTCTGTCAATAAATTCAACACATAAAGGGGCAAACTAACAAAACTAACAAAACTTATCAAACAGAATGAACAACCAGAATTTTTTTTCAGAAACAGCTTTTCTACTGGCAAACAAAGTAACACCAACTCCTCAATGAGGAAAAGAGAGACTTTGTCTGTCATCCTGTACCTAATTTATGCATATTCAATTCAGCAGGATTACCATTCAAGAATTATATTTTTCAGGCAGATGTAATAAGAGAAGATCCTGCACTGGCCAAGAGATTCAACAGAAAACAAATATCTGATAAGCTCCGACATATGCTGGAACAGTTGACCAAGAAAGGTATATAAATATAATACCTGTTTAAATTCACTCAAAACCAACAGTCCTGTACCACCGCCACTCAATCACAGGGTTTTTAAATTAAAGTATTCCATAAAAATCAGGACTGGGAGGCTCCAGCAAGTAAGATACAAAATCTTGATTTCAGTGTTCACCTACAGTCACCCCCCCTTGTACGATTAACAAGGGTACACACTGGTGCTAACAATAGAAACAGATAAGGGCTGTTCATTTTTACAGACTATTGACATTTTAGGTTTGGAATAAAAGAAGATGGTTACTGGTCTTTTCTCTATGCATGAATAAAGTATAACAAGATATGAATGTTCGACAGGTTACAATTATAAGCCACACTGTCATTTCTAACCCTAACTTTCAAGGCTCAAAATTGAAATTAAAGAGTTAAAGACTTTTGTTAGAGTTTCATATGCGTCATTATTGTACAAAAGCCACTGCAAATAAAACATTCATATCGCTAGCCATCTATCAAGACTAGCATAGCTTTATCAATGTCCTCTGAAAACTTATTGTCTTGTAATTCAATCAAGATTTTCTAAATATTCTTTTTCTAGTGTCTAAGAAAACTGTGCATCAAGATAAAAGGTGAGTAAATATTTGCTTTCAAAAAAGTTAAACAGAATTTTTCAATGAATCCATTGTTGTTTAATTGAGTTATAATGTATTACTCAAAAAACAAAAACAAAATGGGGAAAAACAAAACATAACAAAAACAGTCACCTAGAGTGATAATCTTACAAGTCCAGTTCAATAAACAAGGCAATTCTAGTAAAGTTCCAGAGGGGATATTAACATTTTCTTTAAGTCATGGTCATGTAACTTATTTAAGTATTTACTTATTGAAACACATGGTAAACTTAACATTTCAGCACTTGTGGCATCAACAACCTTGATGAGGATGAGACTACAGACCTGTTAATGAGAAGGAAATCATATCTGATCAACATATACAAAGGGAAGGTAAGGTGTAATAATAATAATAAAACAGCATTTCTATCGTGCATTATGGATCACATATGCCTTGATGCGCTTTACAGTATAAAAAGGTTCAGAGATCCACTAAAAATCAAGTTTGTACACAGGCAATAGGCCTAATGACTTAAAACACCAGTTGTGTACAATGTATTGTATTGTTTATTATTGTATACTATATTCCCTTATTTGGATATTCGTTTCCCATAAATACTAGATAAAAATACACCCCCCAATGGATTAGATAAAGTACCTTTGTGACTGGATTGGTAAAACCAATGTTTTTATACTCTAATCTACATTGATCCAAAAATTACTCAGCGGATTTAAATTTGACATATTTTTGAGAGAGATAACCATATTTTCTTGTTCTCATAAACTACTGGCAAAGAACAGATTTAGGTCGTTAAATAATGCATCACATTTGAAGAGAATTCTTTATTCAAAATTTTCAAATTGTTTTTTTTTTGCAGGATCCAACTTGTCAGAGGCATATTCAGTACAAAAGGGGAGGCTACTCAAGAGGTAAGCAAGTCAACAATTTACTAGTTTTGATTGTCAGGGAAATTTACATGTAGGCACAAACAATATTGGACAAGTAAATTGAATGAAAGCCAAGGATTGAACACAGTGTTCATGCCTGTCACATGTTCAATGTTCAGTCATACCTGTCGCATGTGGTGTGTCATGGCCGAGCAGTCAAGAGCACCAAACGCTAGCTCTGGTGTGACAAGCAGAGTGTGGGTTCGAGTCCCGGTCATGCCACTTGTGTCCTTAAGCAAGACACTTAACCATTATTGCTTCGTCCTTCGGATGGGATGTAAAGCTGTAGGTCCTGTGTGTTGTGTTAATGCACGTAAAAGAACCCAGGACACATATCGCTAAGAGCAGGGGTTGCCCCCGGTGTTTTCCGATATGGTTGGCTGCAAATTTTTGCCACAGCACCTTGTAAACCATTACATGGCGCTATGTAAATAAATTAGTATTATTTTTCAAAAAAAGCTCCACATATATACCTTGCAGAAAAAATAATGAGCGCTTTGAGAAGCCCTCTGGTGATAAAGCACTGTATAAGAACTGCCCGTTATTATTAGTAATTGGATTATTATTAGTATTTTTGTAGATCATTTTCAATGTTACTTGATTTTTGTGCACACAAAAGTATGAAAAATGGTTACAAACAAGTAAAGACAAAACAATTTCTTATTTTTAATTTTTTTTCCAGTAATATTTTAAATAAACGCAGTTGACTCATTTACAATATTTGTTGTTTTTTGTCTTTGTTTGCAGCAAAACTCCAATATGACTGTTGTGCGGGAGAATTTACAGAGACACAGATCGAGTGGGTGGTAGATACCCTTAGGCAGATATTCTGCCCAAATAATGAAACACAGGTAAGTGTTTGGTGTTTCTTATATAGCGCTCAAATCCGTCACTCAGTGAGGCTCATGGTGCTCCAACATTATTACCCCTAGTCACTGGGCCATTTATTGCATTCTTTAAACCATCTCAGCTCCCTTGGGAGTATACAGCCTGTGCTGCCAAATATGTAGCACACTAAGCTAAATCTATCACAAGAACCATCTCTGCCCTCACAGGTACCCATTTACCCCTGGGTGATGAGAAGCACTTATGGTTAAGTGTCTTGCTCAAGGACACCAAGTGTCATGACCGGGATTCGAACCCACACCCTGTTGACTCCAGAACTTGAGTCCGATGCTCTAACCGCTCGGCCACGACACGCTACACTAATGTGTAAATACATCAGGTTTCAATATAGCTTTAAGCCTCTTTTAAAAATAAGTTTACCTATTTTTTTTCCTACAGTACCTAGATTATGTACTGAAAGTCATGTTGCCAGAGTCTTTAATCGCCACCATGATGGATTTCTTCCACATCACCTATGAGGAGGCAGAGCGAAGATTCCTAGCGAATTGTTAAACGTCCAAAGGTGCAAAGGTGTGGGTTTTTTTTCATGCTAGATCACCTAGACACCAGCCAACAAGAATTAATGCACACTGTTTAAAGTTTGTGATTATGTTATGTAAAAATGAATGCAAAGGTTAAACTTTCACTTGCTTTTCAATGTGCCGAAAGAGGGTTATTTTGGTGAGTTTGCATACAAGCCTTAGTTAATACAAGAAAGTAGGTGGTTGAAATAAACTTTCTGGCATCCCTGTGTGATCAGAGTAAACCTTTTAGTGTCAAGGGTTAATTGTTCTATTCTATATTATAGTTGCCGAAAAGAGGTCAGGCACATAGTTAAGCCTCCAGAGGGGGCAGATTTTTGTTTTTGTGTTTGAATGCCAACAAGAATGCCCACAGTTAAAAGTTGGTAATCTTGATAATATGTTAGATGAATGCAAAGAAGGTTCAACTTTCACTTACGTTTGACTGAAGAGTGAAGAAGAGGCAGAGAAAAGTTCCTTTTGAAACAAGTTTGTATTTTATATATTTCGGATAGGCCTATTAAATTTTTAATTCGGCTTGAGTGCAATCCTGAACTTAATGACCTATGCATAATTTCTTTTCGCTTTTAACAATTTTTATTTTAGTAGACATACACATATTTTAAGTAATTACATGAACAGTACATTTGTGAAAGTTAAAACGGTTCTTCAGATGAGCTTCCTATAATGAATTTAGTGGTTTTTTTTTTGACAATCCCGGAAATTGCTTCAGCAGTTTTTGAGTACAGAATGTTTTAAACGCCAAATAATAATTTAATTGTCCGACTGTAAATCTCAATGAATGGCACAACTTTCCAAAAGATGAATTATATTTTATATTTTATTCAAAACCATTTAGTAAACTTGCAACGCACCGGAGATACAATTTTTCTAAGATCATAATTTACTGTCACTGGTGATTAGAGTTTCACTTTAAAATTTCAATTACTTTTGATAGAAGAGTGAAGAAGAGGGAGAAAAGTTCCATTTAATATATTTTGGATCGGCCTATTACATTTTGAATTCGACTTGAGTGCAATCCTGAACTGAAATGACCCAGATATAATTTCTTTTTCGCTTTTAGCAATTTTTGATTTAGTGGACATAGTACACATATTTTAAGTAATTACATGAACAGTACATGGCAGAATATTTTGTTAAAGTTAAATCGGTTCTTCAGATGAGCTTCCTATAATGAATTTTGCATGGGGTTTTTCCCCCTTCTTTTCTGTTTCTATAATCTTGGAATTTACTTCAACAGTTTTTAGTACAGCATATTTTAAATGCCCAATAATAGTTTAATTGTCTGACTCTAAATCTCAATAAATGGCATAACTTTTCCAAAATTAATTATATTTTCTACATTTATTCAAAACCATTTGGTAAACTTGCACCACACCATTGATATGTTTTTTTTTATATTCTAAGATCATAAATTACTGTCACTTGTTATTAGAGTTACACTTTTTGGCCTTTGACATTACTTCTTGAATTGTTCTAATGATTACAGTTATGTAATTTTGTCCTTCACCAACATATTGAGCACACTGTATGCTTGATACTTTCCGAGGTTAGAGGAGTAAAGATCACAGGCAGTTAGGGGAGAATTTTAACATTGACTTTTCATTCGATTTTAGCAATGATGTCTCATTAGACCCCTAACTTGCCTATTGCGGGTAACAAGAAATCCTGTAGGTTTTTTTTCTTCTAGCAGACCTTAAAAAAGTATCAAGCGCTGGCTGCTGGAGGTCAAATAAGAAATAAATATTGTTAAACATTCCCTTGTCTGAGTTTAGATGATTGGAGTTAATATTAAATTGAAATTAAAAGTTGATGCATCTATTGAGGCTGAATTAAATTTGAAATGTCAATATTGCTACAAGAAGCGATCAGATCAATGAATTAACTGTTAGTTCATATGTTGATGGCAAGTTTGTGGTCTAAAAAAAAATTGTTCTGAGTTACATAAAAAAGGGACACGTACTCGACCTAGTACTTTGATCATGCGTTTACCATTGTTATTAAAACAGATGTGTTTTCCAGACATGAATAAAGTTTCCTTTTACAGAAAGTGACAATTTATTATGTGAACTGTTATTAAGCCATTTTTGTGGCTTTTACCAAGTTTGAGGTTAATTGCTTTAGGTATGGTGGGGAGCATTCATTTACAATGGCATCACAAGAGGTTGTGGGAATGGAGGGGGAAACCTAGTTTTTAGGGGGCACCTGCAATCAATGCAGCCATGCCGTGGTAATCAGTCTGTTCCAGGCACTTGCCTTGTGAGTCCACTCCCAAGACAAATCTTGGGTAAGCCACTGACCCCCTACCACTCCTGATGAATGATTTTATCAAGGACCTAGAACAATTGGTGCACCCCACCCCTGCAAATAAGACCCTAGTTCAACTACTGTGTATTTTTTAATTGAATTGTGCTCAAAATGGGGTTTCAATTCATCACGAATATTAACAAAAACTACTTGTTTTTTAACATTTGGGGAATAAATCCGAGTTTCATGTTTACAAATAGTATTAAACAAAAAGTAATCTAACTATTTCAAATAATAACAAGACAAATAAATGTACGTTTCGTGTACAAAGAGGGATTTTTCGAAAAGCATAGAAATTAAAAACCCTTGCCCTCCCAACTTAAAGATGTTGCCTTTCCACATATTGAGTATTATGCAAATTTTATTCATAAAAAACAGATCTGCAAAATATGCACCAAATTTGCTTGTAAATTAATTGTAAAAATATGGAGATTTCTTTTTGCGAAACTAGAACATTCCCTACCTTTCATACAGAGCATGGCAAGCCGGCCAAAATATAACCAAAATAAATGCTTTATGCAGTTCAAAGGTCACAAAGGTCAAACATGGTCAAACCACAAAATAACCACGGCCACATTTTCACAAAAACCACAATGTAAGCAATGACAAAATTGCCAATCCACGTATTAACCACTGTTTGGTTATTATGTGGACAAGTTGGGATTTTGCCAATCCACATTGTGAATCTTCTTTACAGACCTTATGAGGATGGAAATTACTCAGTGACATTGTTTTGTGGATGCTTATAAATGCTAAAAATGTCAAGCCACAAGGCAGTTTGCATTGAAAATGACAGTATTTTAATAAAATTAATGTAAACACTGATTCACACTTTTTCTAAAATAGGAAACAAACAAAAGTGGGGGGGGGGTGCCAATCAGAAGCCATACAACTGTTAACTGCCATGTGGCCGGGGATCACACCCAAGTCTACGATACAACAAGGGAAGTGGAATTTTAGATTGTTTAAAAAGTACCTCAAGTGTCAACTGCCTAGTAAAAAA
>CM021537.1:8131372-8150453 GCA_010994315.2 Pisaster ochraceus | reverse complement strand
TAAGCCATACTTCATCATGCGGTTGTCCCTCGTGCCAATACAATTTTCCAGATCTGCAAGAAAATTTGACAGTGGCAATCACACATCATATTTGAGAACATTGCCAAATTGAGGATGGAGTTAAATTTCAATAAACTTTGAAAATAAAGATTAAGAATTGATTAGCCAATTGTAGGGAAGAATTGTTCATACTTGTCATAATCTTCCAACAGATCCATGATGTACGTTTGTAGATCTGTGATGAAAACGCATGGTGCTGGTTTGGTGATGATGTCCTTTCGCTCACTGCAAAGAAAAGGTAGTCTCTCAGCTTCCAACATATTTTGGCCAACAGACTTCTTAGCAATTGCTCTGCTTGCTTTTTCGTTTTCCATTACTATGTTGTATTGTCGCAACCACCTGGAAAAAATAATTGCAGCAAATAATTATACGCTTCATATGTTGGCCAACTCTAAGCACAACACCATGGTCTTGTGTGTGGTCCAGGCCAAAGATATATGGGGGGTGGGGGGGGGGGCCTTGTGCTCTCACTCAGAACTCTTACCCCACCACCCCCCCCACCCCCCATCTACTAAAGAACATGTCACCCTTGCTTAAAAATGGGTGCACTTTCCATACATACCAGGATGCTTCACTCAGGCAAGATTCTATGACAGTATGTTTGAAAGAACTGTGATTTCATAGGTGACACGATCTACTCTTGGAAATTCTTTATTAAATCATTGTTTACAAAAATTACTCACTGCACCTCTGGTTGCAAGTCGCACCGTTGTTCCTGAAGTAGTCTCGCTCAAGCATGTCTTCAGGAGATGTGAAGTCAGCTGTTGGCCAACTTTTCCCAGGGGGGACACGTTACTATCGAGATTTTCCCTGTAGATATGTTCGTCAACGGTGGATGATTCAGTGTTGGAGCAGTCGTGGTCTGTTGTGTCGCTCATCCAGCTACTCCTCTTACATAGTTTACATTTGACCTTAGCTCTTTGTAGTATGTCTATGAAGTATTGTTTGGGGGGAGTTATTTCTTTCAGATTTATGTTTTGTTTGCATGTTTGGCAAATTATTGAACAGGACGAAGTACCACTGAATTCCTTTTGAAGACATGACTAGCAAAATACATGTTCACATGAAGTTTCCACTGGTTGGGACAGAAGTGTATTGCAGAGCTTGCAAACTAAAGATGAGTCATTACAAGTGAATTTGTGGTTTGGAAACGAGATGGTTTTATGGGATAATGTCTCAAATCGAGCAATTACTTCACTTTTGTTGTTATGTTCGATTTCAACAAGTTCATTCACTCTTTCCAACTTTGCTTTTTTGGGCTTGCGTCCGCCCTTGTCCTGTGTCACTTTGGAACAAACATCGCAGGGCCCTCTCTCAGGATGTGCACTCCATTAATTTGGCTATGACGGGGGGGTTGGTAGAAACAAATTGGAATAGCACAGGTGGCAGATACATTCAGGATGGCGATGGGATTCATCAAATGACACGTCAATGTTATACTTTGCTTTGATTTTATCGGTGTACATGGAACATTTCTTGACTGGTTTGTTTTTGTTTCTCTGTTGAAATTTCTGCACACGATTTCCACAAACTCTGCATAATTTGCTTAAATTTTCCTTGTGGCTATCCATTGCTGTTACAGGTGAAACCAGTTCAGGACTGAAAAAAAAATGGTCAGATATACTTTGAGTGATTTTGATTTTAAGTAGGTTGTAAGTTTTATTACTAATAGGCCTAAGATATAAAAATGTATACATAATGTATGGAGGTTTGCTGTGAAAACCTAGCCATTGAGATGGCTTCACAAAAGTGGGGGTGGGGTGAAATCTCGAGAATGGTTCATTATTATTATTACTATTATTATTATTATATTGACCTACAATTTATTATACCCCCTCAAATTTTTTTAAAAAAATGTTGAAAAAAAGAAAACTACCTGTACTTACTAGGCCAGTTTAATTTTTTCTAGTACTTGATTTCGTGTAATTTTGTCATGAACAAAAATTGTGTCATTAAAAAATGTAAAAATAAATGATTGCATACAAACAAATAAAAACAGCTTTGTTTTTATTGTTCCAAGCTTGGTTAACAAAGTTTATGAACGCATGATTGAACTTTGAAGAAATGTATAACTTCATGTAAACAGACGACATCTCCAATTCATATGCGTGTGTACATACATTGCATACATGACCGTAGTTTTGACCTACGTGTGAACCCTTCATTTTCCGTATTTGAGGCCATGAAACTGACGGGGGAATCCCACGGTTTTAAACAAAAATACGAACTTTGCCCTTTTAAAACTATAAACATTTAGAAGAAAAACGTATAAATGTTAAAATCTTACCTTCTAAATATTGCTGAAAAGTCATCTTCGTAGACAAAATCCTACTTGAAAACAAACTTTTTTTAAGTCATCGTAGAACGCTGGAATCAAAAGTCGGCCACATATTTCACATTCTTTCGCGCCTCCCCAGTCGCTGTTTTATTTCCAAAGTTTACCAAACTGACAGCCCTTATTATAATAATGCCTATTATTGGTTAAATCTCCCCTTTTGCTGAATATTCATTAGCAGGGAAAGGTTTTTATGAATGATGTCCCCGCGAAAAATGAGAGGGGTCACTTGCTCATGAATATGTATTTTGTATTGACCTCGGATTTTTCTTGCGCGTGCGCACAAACCGCATGTCGCCTGCAGCGCATTTTATACAGCGGTGTACTACCAAGCCATTGGAGCAAAACTTGTGGAAACGTATCCTTGTCTTGTGCACAATGGAACCAAACCTTTTGTAAGCAAAAGTGATCCACTCATGAAGTTTTTAATAATGAGATTGAGTAAGTTCTTTATTTAGACTGATTGCATAATCTATCAAATTGTTTAGGTCAAACAAAATAACATTCAAAATTTCAAAGTAGTTAAATGTACGGATTTTGGAGTTTTATTTTCTTAAGTTTTAGTGCACCAGTTAACTCATCTTGTATAAATGAATAACTACATTTATGCTAAATATTTATCCTGAACATTTTCATTCCTTTTTCGCTTTTATTTAGCCTTTCATTAGCAATAAGCTTAGAGCACGGATCCGGCAGCTGAGACTCAAGGAAAACAAAAAATTATGCTGCTCCTGCAGAGTCTACTGCCTGTTTTTCCTCAGCTGATGTAAATCTACAACCACTGAAGATTTAGGCTGTCAAAGTATGTTGTCATGTGTATGGGTCATTCTTCAGTAAGTGTCTCTTTTCGTGCCCTGATACTTTAACGCCGTTTAGATAGAAAATGCGTTATTTGTTTAAATGTTTTGCTGTGGATTTATGTTAATAAACAAAATTCCGATAAAAAATGACCACAAAAAGTGAAGAGTAAAGTGTGAAATATTGTTTATTTCCTCGGACGTAAGATGTCAACCCCCAGAAAATCCATGTCCTGATCGTACTATGTAAAACTTCCTATTGTTGTATTTATTTGGTGGAAGGAAATTTTTTCACAAAAGTTTTTTTAAACGCTTGGTATTTATTACTTTAATCTATCGAAACCTTCAAATTATGCAATTATAGACCATTTAATCCCTAAATTTTTTGTTTTTGTCGGAAATGTTTGTCCCGAGGATTTACGTCAGATACCATCACAAACCTATGCAGCGCCCTCCAGAGTTGATAAAAACGGATATGAACTTTCCTTCGGTCTTTACGCGCGAGTTACAACTCTGCGCGTCGTGTGTACAGTTCTCTCCAGATAAGGTAAATAAAAACCCATAAAAACTAGGATTTTAGTTACACTAAAGTAACGTACCTTTATTCAGTGTCATATCCGAACGCTATAGAACCCATTAAATATAAACAATTGTTGTTTTTTCAATGATTTGTAGTGAAACTATTCATGGCCTGCACTGGGTCTCCAGACCTCGCGCCATGCATCGTCTGCACGGCGTTGCCATGCTGGGATAAAAGTTTGGACCATCATATCCGTCACGCTCAGTTCCGTCACATTATCGTCGGTCTCCTATGTGACGGAGATGACAGGCAGTGAAACGGATATGACTTTTAATCAGATAGTGTTTTTCCCCATTGTTTTGTTTAACATTTCACAGTATTTAATTCTAGTCCATTCTTGGCATCATCTCGATTAAATTCAATTACTTTAGAGTGTATGCATTTGAAGTATAAAAAAATGGGATTTTATTTTGTTTTGTAGGACTATTTAAGCTTAATTTTAAGGTACTAAGTTGCCAGGTTTTGGATTTAGTTCGGTTGGCCTAAATGAAATAAGTAATACTATTATATGTTCTTGTTGAACCTTGGCTTTACAATTTTTAATCGTTACTTTTTTTTATAGCAACACGTAAGTTATTAAAGTAGGTTTCATATTAAACTTCTTATCACAGAATGGCTCTCACAGCGGCAGAACGCGCCCAAAAATATCGTAACCGTCTAAAGAGTGACCCAACGCAGAAAGCCCAGTACATGCAAGCAGAACGGATTCGCAAGAAACACAACTATGTTGAAAGAAGTGAGCGACAACAGAGGCAATCAAGAAGGAGTTGGCGCGCAAGTACAAAGAAATATCGTAATGCCAATATAAATCATGTCCATGAAGTGCTTCTAGACAGTCCTCCATTAACCACATTGATGCAAACCGCAAATCTTTCTCCACCGTTTCCACGACCAGTTGATCAGAGAACCAAGAGGGGCCGAAAGAAGGTAAAGAAAGATCGAGCGAAAGCCTACAGAGAAATAGAAGCCACCAAGAGAAAATTAAAGCGACAAGAAAGACTGGTCGGGAGGTGGAAGGAGAGGTTCAGCAGGATGAAAGGGCAAATGCTTGAGATGAGGGATTCACCACGCTCGAAAAAGAGGAAGCTCCTAAGACATTGTCTAGTGAATTGAGATGTCAAACAAAAACTTGTCTTTCACCATGTTCAATTCAATTCAAGTTAACATTTATTTCATACCTCTCTTCTCAAGATATAACATATACAGAATAATACATAGAAATACGAAATAGTAAGCACAGAAGATCGGGGAAAGAGTAAATCTATGAATCTTTAACAAGGAGAGTATGAGGCTGTCATATTAAGCCAGGGCTTGTAGAAGACAGCCTGGACAGACAAGCTACAAACGCGGAGACAAGACAAACAGGTGACGGAAAACAAAAACAAACAATAAACAGACTAGTATGCAATAAGAGATATACGCTAAACTAGCAGGGCTAATAAGTAAATGGCCGATGATAGGAGCTGGACTGACTATAGAAGAGGGCTATGCCACATAATGGGAGAGGAGAAATCGTTTGTAAGAATACTTGAATCGACCCACAGACGATGATTTTCTAATTTCTTCATGAATACA
The DNA here is from genome assembly GCA_010994315.2 of Pisaster ochraceus. NCBI lineage: Eukaryota > Metazoa > Echinodermata > Asteroidea > Forcipulatida > Asteriidae > Pisaster > Pisaster ochraceus. The sequence goes on along the minus strand of CM021537.1, from coordinate 8,145,106 downwards.
CTTCCATAAGCGGGGCCCATAGAAACGAAGAGTGTTGCTAGAGTAAAGGGTGCGAGTGAAGGGAATGTAGAGATTACGACAAGACCTGATAGAATAATCATGTATTTCACAGACGAGTATAGAGTATGAAGAAAAGGTGAAGGGAAGGAGATTATTAGTGACTTTATACATGAAGATCCCGATATGAAGTTTATTGATGTCATTAACAGTGAGAGTGTTTAGTTGTCTGAAGAGAGGAGCCGAGGGCTCTCTAGGATGAGAGAAAGTACAAATGCGAATTGCTCTTTTTTGAATGGTAGACAGAGACTGAAGTTTGCTATTGTTGGTGCGTGCCCAGACAATGTTGCCGTAGTTTATATAGGGGAGTATAAGGGAGTTATAAAGTAAGATCAGGGAGGTAGAAGGTAGAAAGGAACGAAGCTTGGAAAGGACACCAACATTGCGGGAAGTAATTTTTGAGATGGAGGAGATATGTTCCGTCCAAGAGAGATTTTCGTCGACAAAAACACCTAAAAACTTGGAGGAGACTCTGTTGATGTAGATGTTGTCGATTTTGAGTGGAGGGAGAATTGTGTCACGAGAACTGCGTGACTTGCTAAAGTAGATGAAACTTGTTTTAGTGTGGTTCAAAGAAAGTTTATTTGCTTTAAACCAAGAAGAAACACAGATGAGTTTAGCATTGAGAGTGTCAATCAGACAAGTGATACTTGAGCTAGAATGAAAAATAGTTGTGTCGAGGGTAAAGTTGAGAAGGGAAGAAGAGTGAGGAAGATCGTTTATGTATAGGAGGAAAAGAAGTGGACCAAGAATAGATTCTTGGGGAACAGTGTGTTTGATGTGAAGACGGTTTGAATCACAGTTAGCAACAGAAGTGTACTGGTATCTGTCTGAGAGATAATCAGCAATCCAATGGAGCAGAACACCCCTGACACCATAATGGTCAAGTTAAGAAAGGAGAATTGCATGATTGGTGGTGTCAAAAGCTTTCGAAAGATCTGTGAACACACCAATGGCACATAATTTGTTTGTCAGTGCATTAGTTATGTTGTCAACAAGTTCAATTAGAGCCATATCGGTTGAATGGTTAGATCTGAAACCAAAGTTTTTGTCGGAGAGGATTTGGAAATGAGATGTGAAGTTCGAAAGACGGTTGTAGACAAGTCGTTCTAAGATTTTTGAAAAATAAGGTAAGATATAGATAGGCCTGTAGTTATTGATGTTGCGCTTCTCACCACATTTGAAAATAGGAATAATTTTGGCGACCTTGAGGCTTGAAGGAACAGATGCAGTAAGAAAGGAGAAATTGAAAATATAGCTGAGTGTTTCGGCAATGCATGGAAGAACATGTTTAACTACATTAGAGTTGATACCGTCGAATCTACAACTATTTCCATTCTTCAGTGCGCTACCAACATTGATGATTTCTTGACTGTTAGTAGGAGTGAGAAAGAACGAAGAGGGATTGGGATTGTGCAGGGAATCGGTGAAGTGAGTGCTAGAGGGAAGTATTTTGTTAGCAAGAGAGGAACCGATATCCGTAAAGTACTTGTTGAAAGAGTTGGCAATCTCAGGCGAGTTAGAAAGCAGACTGTCACCGTCAACGAAATTGTCTGGAACAACATTTCTTTTCTTCTTACCAAGAATACCATTTATTTCTTTCCAAAGATTTTTCATGTTGCCTTTAGTACGTTTCATTTTGTCAGCGTAATAGTTCTTCTTGGCAGAGCGGATGGTTGTTGTAAGGATGTTGCGGTAAGTTTTATAATGACGCTCGTTTGCTTCTGATGGATTGCGCAAGAAGCGTCGGTGTAGCCTGTTCTTATAAAGACAACAATTGATTATGGATTGAGTGATCCAAGGCTGGTTTTTGGTGCCTTTACCAATAGTCTTAAGAATGAAAGGGAAGTTTTGATTGTAGGAAGAGGAGAAAATAGTAAGAAAGGTATTATAAGCAGAATCTGAGTTTTTGGCATCATACACTTCACTCCAGTCAGTATTGGTAAGATCGTTGTTGAAGGAGTTGAGTGAAGCAGGATTGACATCCCTCGTAAGAAATGAACTGTGGGTAGTTTCAGTGCTCTCGAAGCAAGATGTTGTAAATTGAAAAATAGGATAGTGGTCAGAAATATCAGAGTAAAGAATTCCAGAAGAGGTATTGAGATCAGAGTTAGTTAGGATATTGTCAATTAGGGTGGCCGTGTGAGGAGTGATGCGGGTGGGTTTTGTGATTAATGGGCGAAATCCATAGGAGGATACAGCATTCACAAAGTCATCTGTGGGTTGATGACCTGCACAATTGAGTAAATTGAGGTTGAAATCACCCATTATGTAACGTAGCTTACCCTCCTTTGTTAATTTGTCTAAGCAGGAGTCAAATGCGATGTTAAAGGTGTCAAATGTATTGCCAGGAGCCCTGTAGACAATTCCCACGACCAGATTACAGCCATTTTCTCGTTTAATCTCAACAAAGACAGTTTCGACGTCTTCCGTTGTGGGCAAAAGATCTTCACGGACATGGAAGTTCAGCGAACTGCTAATAAACATGGCTGCCCCTCCACCAGGCTTTGTTGAACGGGATGAATGAACTATATGATAATCGTTCATATGAACATAGGATGGAGGGACTTCTTTGAACCATGTTTCTGTGAATCCATAAATAGAAAAGGAATGGTTCAAAGTAGCCAAGTAATCCTGAATGTTGAAGAAATGTCTACAGAGGCTCCTGGAATTCATGTAAAACAAAGAAAACACACCTTTTGTAGGCACATTAAGATGATTAAAATCAGTACACTCATAATAATTACAAAGGTTATCATCAGGTTCATTAAAATCATCAACAAATTGAAAGTTAGTAGCAAAGTCTGTAAACATAACAAAGGACAAAACAAAAAACAACAAAACAGAGACAAAAAAACAAAAGTCAAGTATCAAGCAGCTTAATGGACGAGTTCTAATTTCACGAAAGCTGCTGACATTAGGTGTGAACACTACACGAGCTAATGAAAAAAAAGTAGTAATGGGATGGATGGGCAGTAAACTGGTATGCATAAGCGACAAGCAATTAAAGCAAAGGGTGAAAACATAAATAAATAAATATAAATAAAATCAACCAGTTCAGAGTTCAGAAAGTTGTTTGGCACATCATTGCAAAGCAAGTCAACCGTGGGGTAGTCATGATGGGATGAAGATGACAAGATGACGATGAGGCTGGTTAGATTGGATGCAAGCAAATTAATTGATGTTAGCTATTTTCCACAAGTTAGCGGCAGAACTCAGCAAGGGATCCGTTGGAGTCACGCCACTTACCAGCGACAAATCTGTACCGCTTGCCCTCTTGATAGGCCTTGTTGACTTGGGATGACCAGCGCCGCTTCTCTTGCAGATCTTGTCGCGTGAGACCCTCAACACAGAAGAACAGGAAATCAGCAAGAACCCGTTGCTGGCTCCGGAGGACTTTAATCTTATCTTGATACGAGTTAAATTTCACTAGGAGGTGTTGAGAGCGGCCAGGAGTCTTCGGACCATCTCGGTGAGCACGCTCTAGCTTGATATTAGGCATGTTGAAATTGACCTCCAGCAACTTGTTAGCAATAGACAGACAATCTTCTTTGTTTTCCTGGGAAAGGCCAATTACTCTGACGTTATTGCGTCTGCTAAATCTTTCCAGTTTGTTCAGTTTTTCTGAGTGATCTTCCAGTTGTTTTGCTGATCTGTCGACCAGTGCTACCATCTTTTCTAGCTCCTTGACTCGACTCTCCAGATCATTGTTCACTGTGACTCGAATTCCAAAGCATTGTTAAAGCTTTCTTCGAGTTTGTCAATGCGTCTATTGTGTTCCTCTTGGCCCTTACGTATCTCAATCAAGGTGTCTTTGACGAATTGTTGAAAGTCTGTGTCAGTGCCAGTGGTGGGTACGGGGCTGCCGCAGCGTTGGCCCCGGCTACTCAAAGGGCAACGTAAGGCCGACTAAGGCGATAATGTCGATGGTAAAGGTTCCGGGGATTTTACCGTTTTCTTCCGGCTGCCAGGCATGATCATTGTCTCAGTGGATCTTGGATATGTATCCAGTAGATTAAGTCAAGAGATAATGGTGAGAGGAGCAAGAAGCGTGAATTTTCTGAGGAAATTTGGAGAGCTCGTAAGGTGAAAAACAGATGATCAGACGAATTGCCGCAAGCAAGACAGTAAAGAAATACAGGATGGTAAAACACTTGTCATCAACGCTTGGCATTAATGTTCGTCGCCTTATCCGGAAGAATTTGAGCAAATAACTATGAAAGGGCCCAGAGAAGCGACAGGGTGAGCGACAAAACAATGCAGTTGCTAAATGACTTCTTTGAACGTGATGACAACAGCCAACAAATGCCAGGGAAGAAAGACACAATCACGAGACACAAGGTGAAGAAGCAGAAACGGTTTTTAAATGATGACCTGAAAGTGCTTCATGCGAAGTTTATGTATGAAACCCAACAATAAAAATGCATTACTCTACGTTCTGTAGGCTTAAGCCCTGGTGGGTAGTGAAACCAACAATCAGTGACTTGGACTCTTGCATGTGTAAGAGATGCACCAACATGGACCTTATGAATCAGAAACTAGCTGCGGAAAAAGTAACAACTACTGTTGAAGAATCAATGAAGTCGGCTGTTTGCGACATCCACAACAAAGCATGTATGTATGGAGAGTGCGAAGTATGCCAGGGGAAACGAGTAAATTTTCAGATACCTGCACATGACAAGCAAACCGAATATCAGCAGTGGGTAACAAAGGAAAGGCTGTATGGTGATGTAAAGTCAACCAAAGTAACCGTTAAAGAGACTTTCAAGACTAATCTTTCCTCGCTGTCCGAGAAATACGAAGCTGAGCTGAAGCACTTCTATACGACCCATCACTTCAACATTTTTCATCAGTATGCAGAGCTAAGAAAGTTGAAGGCTAGCCTAGATGGAAATTTGGTTGTAGTGCATAAAGACTTCTCTGAAAATTATGGCTGCAAGTACTCCGAGGAGATCCAAAGTGTTCACTTTGGTGGATCCCACCAACAGACGTCATTGCACACGGGAGTGTATTATACACTTTAGATGGATGCCGTTCATTTTGCACCATATCAGATTGTACTAGACACGATCCCTCAGGGATTTGGGGACATCTTGTCCCAGTCTTGCAGGACATTAAAGAACAATACCCAGCTATAACAACAGTTCACTTCATTTCGGATGGGCCCACAACACAGTATAGAAACAAAAAGAACTTCTGGCTTGGATCAACGATTCCTAAGAGCATGAGGTTTGATAAAGCGACATGAAACTTCATGGAAGCAGGGCATGGGAAGGGGGCACCTGATGGTGTTGGAGGTGTTTTGAAGAGAACTGCCGATTCGCTTGTGGCACAAGGAAAAGACATTCCGAATGCACATAAACTATATGAGTCCCTCAAGTCAGTGACCAGTATTAATTTGATTCTAGTGACAGAGGATGAAATTAAGAAGTTTGATGACAAAATACCGACTGACGTGATCAGCATCAACGGAACTATGAAAATACATCAGGTGAATTTGTTGTATTATTACCCGGTATTTATTTTAAATATTTATATTATAACCAGTATGTGCGACTATTATGAACATGCATTAATTGAACAAAGTCTCCTCTTTTCATTACAATAACATGAACCCAGTTGCTTTTGTATGAGAAAATAAAACTGTCTTGGGTTATTGAATTGTCTTTGTATGATCCAAAGGTCCTCTTCACCGATGATCCTGAGGTAGTAAGCCATCGAGAGCTAAGTTGTTTTTGCAATGGCATACCCTGCTTCAAAACAACACAATCAAGATTACGGACACCCAGGGAAAATACAAATGAGCAAAAGACAACCAAAGAAAAGACAAATGAGCAAAGGACAACCAAAGAAAGGACAAATGAGCAAAGAACAACCAAAGAAAGGACAAACGAGCAAAGGACAAACAAGGAACCCCTTAAAACTATTGTGCTCAATTATGTAAGCCCTCATGTCCGAATGATAGTGCTGTGGCATTCTGATCACCTAAGAAGTTTAAACAGTCTTTTGAATAAATAAATAAATAAGAAAAGAAAATTGTGGAGCAAACAAATCGCCAGATTTCAGAAAAGCAATAGCATATCAGCTAGCAGCAGGGACCAATTTCATAGAGCGGCTTAACGGTAAGCCAATTTTCATGTTTACTGTAGCAGAAAAATTTGCTAAGGTGTATAACGTTTTTTTAATAAGTATTAAACTGGGCGTCCATTTCATTCCTCACAATCCAATTCAATCAAGCTCATGTGATTTGTCATTATTTTAGTCTTTAGTTCATGCTTGTGTGTCTAGAGAAGACGAGCTCGTCGAGCCTGTTTGATGAGTGGTTCATCATCATCTGAAGAGACTTCAGATGGATTTCCAGATAAAGACCCGTTCTCAGAAGACAATAAATCTTCTGAATCAGTCTCTGCTGGCTCGGGCGACTTGGGAAGTGGCCGTGGGCAAGTGATGTCCCGCGTCTCGTCACTGCAAAATTCTCGTATGTTCTTGTATAGATACTCCATACGTGCAGAGGGCAAACCCTGGATTGTCAGTGGATCAGGCAAAACCTTTGGTGGAAGGCTGGATACATTAGTGAGAAGTTGGAACTCTTGCTCTTCACTTTCTGCATTTAGCTTGAAGAACACTTTCCCAGGGTTATCTTGACTAAACCTGTAGATAAATAAAAGATGCAAAAAATTGTACAATCAAAATGTTGTTGCAATTGTTTAGAAATAAAATCAGAGATCACAATTTGTTTCTATTGTACCATAATAATTAAATAATCAGTGGAAACAACCCTACATCATGTGGTGGTAGGACTTGATCTTGGGCATGGGTCGAAAGTATGGCGACAGGAACTCTTGCCAGTTGTATGTTTGGACGTTGACATGTCCCTCCTCAGTACCAACAACTCGTGGTACATTCACCCCTTTCACTGAGCTTGACTCCACTACTTCCTCTAAGTCAGCCAAGCAACTCACCATGCATCTTCTGAACCTCTGCTTGACTAAACCAAAACACCAATCTGGAGCAAATTTGGTAAGCCCAGCAATCATGAAATTTACAGTGATGAAATGATGAAGACCCATCATTGCTCTCCAGGCAAGGTACCACATCAGATATTTATTTTTATTTTGTCCACCACAGTTGTCACAATGTAAGTGAACCTCTTATTCACCAAGGCCAAAGTTCTTGAAAAAATCATGGATATAGCTCACAACAGCGTTAGATCCCTTGCCAACAGAGACTCCTTCATCTATTAGGTAATTGACTTGTTGAGGGATCACTTCGCAGCACACTCCAAATATGCCACACTTCCTTGGACACAAGAAATACATAGGTCCAGGCTGAAGGGGGTCACTGGGATAATGGACCTGCTGTGCGAAGTCAAATGCATAATGCATTTGACCAGGTCTGCTGCAGGCATCATTGTGGCCGAGCTTGTCACCATCGTTTACTGCGTTCTTGGAGTCCTCCACCATGCTACGGTAATACTCTCTCTCCATTGTGACCAAACGTAGATGCTCCTCTTGGCGCTGAATACGTTGAAGCATGTTGGCGCTGAGGTAAACAGCACTGTTATTTTGCTGACACTGCCAACAAAGATCGCTCTTTGGCTTGGTAGTGAGGATGAATGGAGTGTACCGTTTCCAAAGTTTTGTGAAGATTGGTCGACTCGCTACCTTGTATCCTGGTTCACCTGTGAAAATAATTGAGAATATACAAATTTTGTTCGTCAAATTTAAAAAAATACTCTTGCCGTGTGATGTGTCCTATATTTATTTGACATTAAAATTGTTATATCTCGGTAACAAATTGTGAAGTTTTATTGGTTGAGAACCAATTACGTGATGTGATACAAAGACGCATGTTCCATGGCTAAGGATGCGCGCTAAGCATAATGCACAGCGTGGAGATGAACATGAGTTTCGTTTACCGGTGAACATTACCTTGATCGTTCCCACCGTTGGTCGATTTCCAGGGCTTTGTACGAAACAGCCCTGTGTTTGAGAGTTCAAAGAATAATAATGTTACCATGGTATAACAACACACATTTGTTGCACGCTATGCTGTGACGGGGTCCGTGGGTTTTGTACATTTGCCCCTTCGTGTGTACAAAACACCACGGACCCCGCCACAGCATGCAACAAATGTGTGTTGTTATACCATGGTAATATTATTATTCTCGATTGTATAATTTTGACATGTAGGTGTCCCCCCACAAAATGCTAGGTTTAATTGAAAAAATTTTTCCATGCAATTAACAAAAATAAAAACAAAAATAAGCTAATTCCTACCTTCTACAAGACGGTCTTCATTCATTGACTCTAGCTGTGATTTATACTGACGCCATATCGATGATTTATTGTCCCGTGACGGAAGGAGTCTCACTCTTGGATCAGCGCATTTTACTCCTGGTACACGGCCTGGGATCACCATTCCATTTCTCTCTGCATAGTTGACAATGAATGTGACCACTCGGCTGATGTCCTTGTCCGTCAATGCTCTTGTATTGTACCTTCTCCCTCCAGCTCTGGTTTTCAATGGAACAACACTGTTCTCTTCATAATATTGAATGATGCTGGACAGCTGGTCTTTTCCTATACTGAAAAGTGAAAAAAACATGTATGAGTTCAAACATAGCCTGTGTTTAAATGTTAGGTTTCCAAACAGTAAAAGTAGTCGAAACCACATAGCAGACCCATCCATGCATTGAATTTTGTTTTGAATGAGCACAGCAATTTTCTTCTAGTATTTAAGGGGCACTTCTAAGAGGAAAGTTTAAATTTGTATGGAACTTTGCAAAGGGCACCACAGCTAAAACACAGGGCACCACAGCAATCGCTGTGGGTGCCTTTGATTATTTCGAGGCCTGCAAACCAAAGAAGTAGGCAGATTATCAGTTTTTATGAATGCATGCTTGATATTAAAAGATTTTCGAAGTTGAACATTATACTTACTTGTGCATGAAAATAAAAGATTTGCAGCAGACGTGTGTTCCCTCAACAAGATACGTCACACGGCTCCTCGTTCTCTCCGTTTGATGTGCCCGTTTGGAGCATAGAGTTCTCTTGGTTTTCTTTACAGTCGAGCTGATTTGTCCCATAATGAACATTTTCCGCTCTTGAGTAGTCATCCCTATATCAGACATCTGTGCACGTAGCTGCAAGATATACGAGTTCTCGAACTTGTTGGTGCAAGGGTTGTCTTTGGCTCTGTTTCTTGGGCAGGTACAATTACTAAAGTTATTAATTTTAGCTAACTCTTCGTCATTGTCAGGGGAGGTCCAGTCATCAGTACCTTCAATGTCAATCACCCTCGGGCTCCCCTCCTCCATCAACAAGGTCACCGTCGTCGTTGTCAACTTCAGAATCAGATGAAGTAGGCTGATCAACATCCATTGGTTCCGGCTCGGGCAAATCTGAATGCAGGTCATCGATCTCATCATCATCGTCTTCATCTGACGACTCGCCATCCACAAAATATTCGGTTAGAAGCTCGGACAAATTGGCGTTGTCCCTTCCCGACAAGCCAAGGACAAGTGCTTCGTTTAATGCGGTCTTAAGAGTCGATGGCGCGGGGTTCCCGGTGGCCGATAGTGCCCCCTTGTTTCCCGGCAAATTTGTCTCATTTTGTGACATTACGTTGTATGTAATATACCACAAAATAATAATATAAAACTATTTAGTACTTAGGATAGATGTAAATTTTCAACTCGATTAAAAATGATGTCAAAAAACAATGGGTTCGACCACGGAGGAAGAAAATTAGACACGCAAAGATTTTTTCTCGATACACACGAGATAGTCTGGTTCCCAATATTTACGTGCAAACTGTAATGATAATGTACATGTGCGCTCGGGGAATCAGACAATGCAACCGATCACGTGTTAAAAATTGACGAATCACGTTTCCCGTAAGAGATGACCACAGCAACAGGGAAAATGTTGTTTACATGTTTTAGCTCTGTAAAAAGCAATGCTATTGGCTTATCATGACACCATTACCAAAATGTATGAATGAAAAACGAATCTGCAGACAGCGAGCTTTACGATGATACCACTTTTTCTACGGGGGCATTAAAACGCGAAGTGGAAAAACATGTTATATACTGGAACTTTTTACGTTCTTTTGCAAGCTTTTGTTTCAGTCAACACGTTTTTGTTTAATAAATTTACACCAGAAATAGGGGAAAAAGGTAGTTTAGCTGAACATTTGTTATTTCTTTTTAAGTAAAAATGATAGATGGATGTGTAAAGTGTACGATTATCCCAAAAAAATGTTTTGGACGATTCCAGCCTAAAGTAGGGATGCCAGTGACTCTTTCCTTCAGAGCCTGAAAAAAATTTGCTGCGAAGGACAGGATGTCACCGCCCCCCCCAGACCAAAAAACAATAAAAAACATAACAGCGATTTTTAAAATAAAACAAAGAAAAAGAAAATTCTAACCCCCCCCCCTGTAAAAATGTCTGGAGCCGCCCTGTCGAATGTGTATATACACACTGATTTCATGGTTTATCTCATAATGGTTAAAACAAAAGAAAAAAAACAGTCTTATAACTTGACATTTACATACCATTTTAAAGCACACTGTATAGGCAGGTGTTTAGGCTTGATCAGTAATTCTCTAAATAATCATCTAAATTTTCCTTGTACTCTTTGACTTGCAGCAGCTGTGCACCAAATGATGCTGTTCATTTATTTTGGATTTAATTTTCTGTGCAACAGTATGGACTGTTGACTTTGGCCTGCTTCTATCTACAACTCTTCTCTTCTTGGTTTGTGGATGCTTGTCAGTGGTAGTGCTCAAGGTACATGAAGATGGTGTATTTGTACTTGAACAAAGAATTGCAGCTGCAGATCGTTTTCTCTTCAGATGGCGTCTATATGCAGACCTCACATGATAAGCAACTGACTCATCAACTGGAGATGTCAGCCTGTTCTCCCTGTGATATCTCTGAAGAGATGTTTCATTTGTTGCCAGAAGATCATACTTTACAGTTTGGATGGCATGGAATGTGTCAATGTTCAGCCTGTTTGTTGTTTTGTTGATGATGTTATTCATCATACTGAATGACTGTTCTATGCGTGGACCAGTGAATATGCTGAGTGCTGTACAGACGACACTCCTCAGTGCTGGGTATTTCTTGAGTACAACTGCCCACCACTTGTCAATTCTACCTTCTGCTTGAGGCAAAGATTTGTCCAACTGAAGTGCTGACACTTGAAGATCATATTGGTCCTTTTCTTGGGCAGAAAACTTAATGTTCATTTTACTTGGAAGCCTCTGAAGATACCCACTGGTGACTGAATGTCCCTGTGCCTTAGGGTCAATTGCTGACAACAATCGCAATAAATTGTTTTGGAGAGGAAATTTACCCTGCATATAAACTGCTGCATTTTTGTATGCACTTCTAACCTTGGTTAGAAATGCCGACATCTCTGATGACTTCATTTCGACAAGAATCTTCTCACAGTTTGAACCAACAAACATCTGGGAGCGCTTCAACAGGTTGGCGTCAGTTATACTTATTTTTGCTTGCTGAGTGGCTGATAGGTCGGACAGTGTCTCATGCTTCAAGAAGCATGCCAAGAAACTTCTGAAAAGCTCAGTAATTTCATCATGAGCTTTGTGAATCATTGGTTCCTTCTGTTCAAGTGTCAACACAAAGCTCTTGAAAAGTGGCAAGACACTGGAGTATTGGTGCATAAGGGCAAATGTTAGTTGCCTTTGATGAAATATCTTTTCCACTATGCGCTTTTTCCTCTTCAGTCTAAGGGGAGTTAGTTGTTTCTTCATCAGCTTGATGTGTATGATATCCAGATGTTTCTTTTTGACACTGAACTTAGTTGGATCACCTTTCTTGACAATGTCATTTACAATAGTTTGACAATCTTTCCGTTTGTCAGCATCAACCCACACAAAGTAGAAAACAGTGAGAGGATCCATCATTTCAACATTTCTGTGGGTTACATCATAAGCTGAAAGCCAGCGATGTGCAATTCGCTCTGTAGGTATCTTACATGAAACACCTAACACATTACAGATGTCACACAAATGTTCTTGAAGGTCAGGACTATAATGAAAATCATTGTACAGATCATCAGCAAGCTTCTCAACTTGCATGTCAAAATGTTCGCAGAATTTTTTCACTGAGTTACGTACATGGTGACACATGTCCCCATCGATGTCCAGCATGTTTGGAGCTTGATCACGCAACTTCTTCTCAAATCCTGATATCTTTCCACGCATGTAGGCTGCAGAATCACTCAATGATGATACTAAATTCGCCATAGGAATCTCATCCTCATCAAAACTTCTTTTAAGTGCCAGATACACAGTAGAAGCATTCACAGTTGTCAGCTTCAATGACACATAGTGTTTGACAACACTCATGCCAAGTGAGTCTGAATAGAATGATACCAGTACACTTAATACTCGTTTGTTATTCTGTGCTGTACATTCGTCGATATTTATTGAGAACGGGTTCCTTTTCATCTGTGTAACTAAACGTTTATGGCACACAACGGCAAGCCCATCTTTAAGCTTGTATGTAGAAGAGGTCCTCTCAATGGTAATGTCATTCAACAGTTTCAGATTTTTTGAAAGTTCTTTAGCAAGATCAAGAACTTTAGAAGTCATGGTAAATGGCAAGTTATTTTCAGCAATGAAAGAAACAATCATTGCTTCTGTGTGTGATTTTCGGTCACTGTAACTAACATTGGGTAGTGGGGCATCTTTCCTACCTGAACATGTTGCTGAATCATGCACATTTGGTGGTGACCCGTAAGGCAAATCGCATCCCTTGCGAGAGCTATCACCTGCAGTTTGTGTAGGTTGACCTGCATCTCCAGACTCAACAGCGCCTCTGGCCTTGAAAACGGCAGGCAAAGTTTGATTTTCGTCTCTAATTTTCCGTTTGTTTTTGTGGGCATCGCAGTTTCCGTGTTTCACGAGGGCCTTCATCCAACTGCTGCCGTAGGACACAATTTGGTTACAAACGATGCAGCGGGCTTTACCCGCGATGTCGATCTTCCTCATGTAGTCTGATAAAAAATAACCCCCACTGTCTTTCGACTCCAGCCACCGCCAATTAAACCTATTCTTTACCCCTCGATCAATTTGTTTCAAATTACCTTCTCTTTCAACATCCATAATGACTCAAGTCAATGGTAACGCCAATCGTCCGCGAAACAAAATTCTCAGCGATTTCATGTACGGTCCAAAGATCGTGTATGGATGTACACACAAAATACATCGATACATACCATACGACACCACGCACACATTCGACAGAAAAGTCTAGACTTCGCTCAATACTTCCGGCATTAACAATACATGTACGAACGCTTGAGGGCGCTTTCAAAACATATTATCATGAAACACGAGTTGCTCTCCAAATGAGCGCCGTTTTCAATAAAATATGTTTTCTCCGGCCAGATGAAATACGGAGCGCCAGAAATCTGTTTTCAATAAAATATTTTGTTTCCGGCCAGATGAAACACGAAGCGCCAGAAATCTTTTTCCAAAAAAAAAATTTTTTTCCGGCCAGATGAAACACAGAGCGGCGGAAAAAAAAAATAAGAAAAATCCGGTCTGATGAAACACGGAGCACCGGAAAAATTTGGGGAAAAATTGAAAAAGCCGGAATTCCGGCAATAGCCGGAAAACTGGCATCCCTGCTAAAGTTGTTA
>CM021537.1:7947863-7958669 GCA_010994315.2 Pisaster ochraceus | reverse complement strand
TTTTTTTTCAAGTTTATAATTACACTGTACGCGTTCGTATAGTATTTCTGACCAACTGTAAATAAACACACAGAAGACCCTTTTGCAGTTTGGCAAGATGTCTTTATTTTAATTTTGTATAGGCCTACTTTAATGTTTGGCCAACATTATTATAATATTTAAAAGGAAAAAATTACACCTACAGTACCAGCCACCCAGTTGATTTTGCAGATGTGAACATTTTACAAAAAAAATTCATGTGGTTTATTGCAATATATCTGGGGGAGCAAAACGTTTTTATAGAGCTGCTTAAACACAACAAAGCTAAGAAAGAATTAATTATGCTTACCAGACGAAGGTTACACTAGCCAAAATACTGTCAAATGTACCGTTTGTGGTGGGTATATCCTCTTCCTGATTGCATTGCCGACTTTTTAAATTCAAGCAAATTCTTCCCGACAAGCAGCTCTGTAAAATTCAACCCTGATGAATAAATAATTTTAGAATAGGCCTACAAAGATCAGGCAGGATTATTAAAGGTAGATTGAATAAAAAGTTAATCATACTGACAATTAGTACTTAAATCGTAAATATCGTAAAGAAAAAAAATTAAGTTGTTGGCATCTTGATGAAAGTCAAAAGTTGGTGATTGATACAAGTTTTATTTATTCACCCCATAGTGATTTTACTATGAACACAACAAACTAAGTAATTCCCCATCGTTGTATGATTTTTTTAAGTTGACAAGATAAATTTTAGGGTGTGGATGCTCAATGTAATGTCACTATTCCCAACAGTAAAACACCACTTTGGACACAAAATTATTAACAATAGTAAAATCATAATTGCAGTTGTTTAATATTTTAACACACTGATGATACAGCAATCGTTTCAAAATAATGTTTCATAACGTTTACATTTTCCCCCTATTATCTTTACAGATGACTGAAAGAACCATGTCAAAGGTAGGTATATGTGACACAGTCAACATAAAGAAATTGCAATTCCACATAATAAATACCTTTTGTGCTTTATTCATAAATGCCCTTTTGTTAAAAAGCAAAAAAATGTTACAATTATAGATTAATCTGCTTCGTAGCGAATTTTCGAAGTTTGTACATTTTCAAAAACTTCAAAAAATTTTTGTTTGGTGCATGTTGGGTTGTGTGTACGCACGTATTAAAGTAGAATACACGCTGGTACTAATAGCTATATATTGCGTCCGCGTAATTAAATTGGCGTACATGAGCCTGCGCGTCCAATCTGCTTTGTAAGCGAACTTTCAAAGTCTACATTTTTTCAAAACTTTTTAAAAATTTATGTTTGGTGCGCGTTGACAGTTGGTAAATTCTGATGGGTCAAAACACAATCACGTGGGGGTGTATTAATGGTGATAAGACCTGCACGGTGAATAAGGGCATAAATGGCCCCTAAACCAGCAAACATTGTAAACAAATTGTGTTAGTGCAATGCACTGTATTTTTAAACTCATGGTCTTAGTTTTATTGGCATTGCGTGTAAACACGCATGCACACTGATGATGTATCACCTTCAATGTGGCAGGTGAAAACAAACCAACATCTCCATATAATTATTTGGTGTTGTTCAGCCAGAAACTTGGTACTTGAACATGAGTACAACAAAGTGGCAGTTAAAAATTTAGAAATTTTGATCGTTTTAACAAAAAAAATATTAATGAAAAGGTATCTATTACTTGGAATAACAATGTGAGGAGCTGGTCTTCAATGCGTTGTAATGATCTTAGTTGGTGGCTGGCCACTGTTAATGGACCTTGTCTTCAGCTCAGTCCATTAACAGCGGCCAGCCACCAACCCTGTCATCACCACCAAGACCGGCTCCCTGCACTGTTATTTCCTAGTTATTCTCTTTAAATCATGCAACTCAACTTCAAATTAGTCAATAATTGAAAAAAAAAAAAAAATCAATCAATAAAACAAAACTAAAATACTTGATTGCAATACCCAGGAACATTAAAAATATATATATATATATATCTATCAAGTATTTACATGATTCTAAACAAGTGTTTACAATTTCAGTGCGTTAAATCTTAACTTTTACAATTGGTTTCCGAAAAGGCACATAAATTATTGGAAGGTCTTTCCCATGGTGGGTGTGATGATGGAGAGATGTGCGAAAATGCAGAGCTGGGTGATTATGAAGATGAATCTGAAGAGGAACAGCGAGAATGTGATGAGGAGGAGGAACAAATAGAGAACATGGAAGAAGAAGAGGAGGAGGAACAAGAAGATGACATGGAAGAAGAGGAGGAACAAGAAGAGGACATGGAAGAAGAAGAGGAGGAACGAGGAGAGGACATGGAAGAAGAAAGGGAAAAAGCTGAACGTAGTTCAGGGCAACCAACAGCTGGGCCAAAATGTCACAAACATGTAAATGTTTTCATGTTCAGTGCAAGGCGGCATGAGATGGCTCAAAAGTATGCGAGTCAGAGGAAGCACTCAAGCAAACCAGTAAGGCTAAAAACTTATTGATTTTGTTATACGCTACTCAAATCACTTCCGGGAAATTGCTCGTTTGCTTTAAACAAGTTTAGCAATTTGTTTTCTTGACCCACTGCTAATAACATGTACATGAAATTCGAACAGGCCCCTCATCACAGGGGCTTGCTGGGTGGTCTCCCTGTGATTTTTTTTCCACAGGACTCAAAAACACTTAGTATACATCACATATCTGTGCAGGGTTTATACAAAAATGATACTGTTTGTTTTTCTATCTTGCTTTTTATTTGGATCGGTCCGTTAAAACTCACTGTCACTTTTCCCGGAGATACTGGGTATTTTTGTTTTTGTAATGAACTTAATCCTCTTCATATCATTTAACACCATGTTCATGAACAGAAAAAGATGAAACATCAGCCACTCAAGTAAATTTGACTTACTGTAATTGAAGGAGCCTAGATTTCAAGGCTGTGTGATAGCTTTGCAAACTATATACTAAGCTAAAAACATGTACATGTATAACCTCAGCCGCCCGAATGCGATGCAACCCCAGTCCCCCGACTGACTCTAAAATAGCACACCACACTCTCACCATGCACTCACACACAGGGCCCATTCGGCTAGCCCCACACACACCGTTATAACCCACAATCCAAGCCCATGAGTCGTATGATTGTGGTGAAAGTGGTGTATGTGGGGCTCTGGCGGAACGAGCACTGTTTGTGAGTGCATGGTGAGAGAGCATGTCAGTGGTGTGCTATTTTAGAGTCAGTCGACGGACTAAGGCTGCATCACATTCAGGCAGCTGTGATTATACATGTATTTAGCTATAGTGAGCAAAGCTATCACACAGCCTTGGAATCAAAGCTATAATTTGAGTCGCTTATTCATGTACACGATATATATAATTGTTACTCAAAATCACTTGTTTTTATCTTTGTTACTGTATAGTCCAAGAGAACACCAAGAAAGTGTGAACTCTGTCCAGGAAAAGAGTTTGTATTTCTTGCACAACATCTACGGAGATTCCATAACATTCTGGATAGTCACAAACGGATGCAAATTATTGGCAAATGTAGAAAAGAGTAAGTACATGCTTTAAAAGTGGATCTTCTTATAGAAACCAAGAGCTCAATTTATACACTAGCCAAGCCTACAAACATGAGTCAAGAGTGCCTCCTGGGCTAGTTATAAGTAAGTAATTTATTGTTGATGTGGCTGTTCATGACCATGGCCGAATTTTCATGAGCTGCCAAACATCTAATTTTGTGCTTAAATACTCTGTGATTTTTATTTCAAAGCACAGGAAAAGGCACGCTCACTTTCCTGTGCTTATATGGTACAAAATGAGTGACGTAACAAAACAAATCCATGGTGAATAATGATCCATAATTTTCTTGCTAACCTGTGAAATATGCATGCTTACGCGATTTTTCTTGTATAGTTAGCACAACAATTTGCTAATTTCATTTTGATGTTAGTGGTTTAGTCTCATTGCTGGAATAATTTGGAGCCTTATCAATGTTAGCAATCCAAAGGAAGACAAAAGAAAGGATACAAACAAGCAAGTGGATGAACAGTAATATGAGCCCGTTGGTCTAGTCAGGATAAAGTTTGCACAATTTGTACTTGAAAAATCCACCAAAATGTTATAAGGCACATGGCCATTATTGTTAAAAATGGAGGTGCACAATCAGCTAAATTCATTGCATTGAAAACATCATTGGAGTTACTTTTATATTTCAACAGAGTGCCGATATCAAAACCAAGAAAGTCAAGTGTAAAGCACTATGAGAGGAGAGTAGCAGACTGCCCAGTGCCTGGATGCTACGGTAAATGATTAAAACAGATTGACACGCATCTATGGTACAAACATGAGCTAGATGTAAGTACATATGTACATATCAACACCCCCACATCCACAAAGTCATGTGCAAATCTGTGGTGAACACTTACATCATTTATTTAAATCTTACCAGTACAGTAAGATGAACTCTGCCCAACCTATTACTCCTCCATAACATCCGTGCAGCTACCTCTACATCAAAGGATGGCCACTAATGTCAACCTGAAGTCAAATAGTCAAACAACGAATGGTTAAACAACAAATTTACAAGTCATCCAGGCTAGACACTCCTCTAACTAACATCATGGCACAAGATCCATGTAAACTGAAAAAGTTTTTGGGTTTATTGTTTTAAACCAGTGTCACTCCATGTCAATTGCTTTTGAGTCCATGTTGGCACAACCATCTGTGTACAAACTAATGTAACATGAATTGACACGGAATGACCCACCAGAAAGCTTACCAGACTCCTACACAAACAGCCCTTTGATTAAACACCATGACATAATGAGACACATGAAGATCAGACCGAGTTTCTTAATTCAAACAAGAGAGCTAACAACACACCAACCACACAAGGTTTAATTTTTGTTTACATGACCAGATGTGTATTTACCTCTAGAGATGTTTTTATTTCAGAGGGATTCAGACGAGTATAAACATTACATGGGCCTTGTGAGGAAAAATAAACAGAAAAGTACCATCAGCAACAGCCCATGCATTACTGTGGACGAATCTGATGGGAGTGACAATGGAAATACTGGTAAATACACCATTTTAAAAATTCTTACACACAACCTAATGTGCACAAAACAGTTCTTTTACAAAAGTTTGTGAAAATGTACAAACTTGGAAAATTCATTAACAAACAAACTGTCACAGATTGTCTATAGGCCTACTTGAATTTTTTTTTCGCTTTTTAACAAAAGGGCATTTATGAATGGGAATAAAAGAGTAAGGATTCTTTCTTAAACGGCCGTTTAAAACCTTGCAGGGTGGTGGCCGTACGATAAAGGCTTTATCGCTTTATCGCACGGCCACCACCCTGCTGGTTTTAAATGTCCGTTTAAGAACAAGTCACCACTCTTTTATTCCCTTAATAATAACCATGACCATACTGAAAAAGGGTATCTTACCTGTTTTGCTCAAATCTTTAAGGGTGTCTACTTGATCACTTTGAGGAGTACCTGATCAACAGAAATGGGTCGGACGACTCAACAGCAAGAGCAGCTGCAAGACAGCACAGGAGACAGCTCCTAACCTGCCAGGAAAGGCTGAAGCTGTCAGATGCCAGTGAATTGATTGTTGACAGTGCGCCACAAAAGTAAGCATCATTTACGGGTAATCTTTTCAAATGTAATAAAAAAGAAAAAGTAATTAACATTCTACAAGATATGTTAAATTTGAAGAAAACGCAAAATGCATCTATTGAGAAAAAGGCCCCTTCCTGTAATAATCAATAAATAGTCATTTTAAGGTGGCTCTTTGTTGAAAAGGTGACAGTATGTATGGCTATAAATGAAAAGTGGTATACAAAACATACCATTCATGAGGGTCTAGTTGAACTAAAGGAAATAAAAACTTGCATGGCTGTATGAATGCAGGACTGAGCAAAAGCATGCAACAGCCACAGCATACACATGTGTAGTGGTGACTTGTAAAGTTCTGTTATTTAAATGTTTACATGTTATTATACAGTCTTTTGAATATGATTTGAAATATGATTCTTACCTAATATTATACCATACTTCTCAATACTTTTCCCATAAAAAAATATTTTGAAATACCCATTATAAGTTGTTCAGATACAATAGAAGCACCCAAACCTATGCATTATTGGTAAACAGAGAAATACGTCATAACGCTAAGCTACCCCCACCGAAGAATTGTCACCTTAGTGCTCCCATCCCCAAATAAAATTTGATAAATTGACCAAATTGACAAATTGTTTCTTACCTAACTGCCTGCATCCACAAATATGTCTTGATACTCCACTGTGACTTGAATGAAGAACATGTAACCACAGCCAATTTGCAACACTGACCCAGAGTCGGTTCAACGCAATGAGATATGACTGGGATTGTAGCTCCAAATCTTTAATGGTCCTTTGACCAAAGGGAAATAAATCAAACTGGCTTGTGAATAAAAGATGTGTAACTATAAAGGGGTTTCCTTTTAATCAGAAATCTAACACCCACCCCACCCCTCCCCCCCCCCCAAAAGGACAGGCGCACCCATCTTAGATTTGTAAGGAATATAAATGTAACTACAGTGTTGTACTTTAAACACCAATCTCATCAAGACCTAGAGTACTCAATACACTGACATAGACGGTGCTGTTTATTGATAGAAAAAGAAATGTGTGAGGCAATTATAAGCACATGAAAATAAAAGGAATTACATGTAACGTAAGTTCCTATGGAGAAATTGTCACTGAGTGAACAATTGGTTAGGTTTTGATTAGTTGCATTGAATTAAATTTTTCCCACTAGAACTAAACTTGTGTTGTGAAATATCCTTTGATATACTTGAAATCTTACGGCAACAAAGGGAAATTTAACAACTTACACCACTAATTTATTTGAAAATGCCTTGTTTACAGAATTCTCAAATTCCTCCAGAAGGACAGCCGTCAAGCCAAGACGCAGGCCTCCTATCTTGGCACCATCTCAAAACTCTGCCATTTTCTTCTCATAAAAGGGAATGGCAGAGACGTCTTGGCTTGACGGAGAGCCATGTCTCTCACGTTAAGCAAGTTGTAGAAGACTTTGCAAGCTCCCTCAGGAAGTCGATAAGTGTTCGAGAGGCGGCTCTGCGGGCAAATATACACTGTGAGTAGTTTCTGTTTTAATAAAGACAAAGTTTCTACCTTAGTTGTGTTTAGTTGAAAACATGGAGGTTGATAAAAACTTTTTATCATCATGTGCTAATCCTCTGATCAGATTTGCAGAATGAAATGGTGATATAAATCTATATTGTGCCGTTCTAATGCAGGGTTTGCACGGTTTTAAATGAAATTGCTAAATCAGCTGCATTGGATATGGGAAGCAGAAGTGCTATATTTTTCTCTATTCCACGAGCGCACGTGTGATAACTAACATTATTGTGAATTTGTTTGTATGCTTTATCTTTAAAACAAAAGCAAATCATCCCCTGTATTTAGTATATGGTTTCCCATGGCATTGGTACAGTAAAACAAGCCTCCCTTGATAATTCACAAAGATTTAGTTTTATTGTTTCATAAATATCAGACCACTGGGAATGCCAGTTGATTTATTCCCTCCAAATAATTTAATTCATTTTCACTTCTTAACCTTAAATACCTACAGCAATAATCCTCAGACCGGAAGATGTCCAATCATTCCGGAACCAAATAAGAATGGACATCGTACGTATCATATGTAAGTGATTTTGTTTGTACAGTATCTTAGGGAAAAAACACATCAAATCGTCAAAAGTGGTAACCTCACTTACCATCAGAGATGGAGTCAAGTCTGCAAATTTGAATGATTATTACTTCGAATGATTAGTAAAGTCAAAGCAGAGTCAACTACCACGTGGATTTGGCTGAGTTTAAAGAACCTTTAAATTGGGGAACTTTAAACATTCAGATTTAAACAGCAATTCTCATGTTTCAAATAATGTTGAAATGGTAGTAATAACAACATAACTTCATCAGCAGGTCAACCATTCCAAGCTAAAAAACATCCAGTGATAATATCAACCATGATGTGATTATAAGCAATGTTGACACCGTGACTGTATTTCAAATTAATAACAGCATACCTTCACCAGACCATTTGCAGTAGGCCTCGAAGTCCTTCATTTGAGGAACTGCCTCATTGCAGAGGTACTGTTCAGGGGTGCACCCAGGAGTGGTGTCATAACCAATGCCACTCTTGGGGAATTCAAAAACCGCCAGGAACTCCAGTCAAATTCCTTTGAATTGAATTACATCATGAAGGTAATAAATAAATATATTTTGTGTTGCTGTCAATTAAAACCAACTGTGAAATTTGTGATATTTAGATTTTAACTAGTACAAGGTATATAATGCAGAGTGCTCCACTAGCACTTTTGTCTTTGTCAGAAGGCAACCTGGCTACACATTCTTATTTGATAAAGGCATTCTTGTGCCCAAGATTCAAAATCGACCTTGCGTTATCGTAAGAGTTAACATTATTGTACTGTAATATGTACCTTTGACAGTTTGTAAATTCTGATTGGTCAAAACATGATCACGTTGAGGGTGTATAAAGACCAGCTCGGAGAACTGGCAAGTAAAAGGCCTCCAAACCAGCAAACATCATGTACAAGCTCAGTTCGGTCCATTAGCGGCTTGAAATTGTATACTATTTGCAAAAAACATCAACCTTGTTAAATTTGATTGTGTGGAGAACCCTGAAATACTCTTGTGACTTGTGTAGCTTAACAAGAGTAGCTAGCCCCAAACATACCAATAAAGTCAAAAGCAGCTGAAAACATGTCATACTTCCAGAATCCTTAAGTGCATGTATGATAACAAATTTAGTCTCAAGCAATTTTGATGCACAGATTGAAATAGAAGATAACAGGGCAATTGAAAAGCACATTTTTGACAAACAAGACAGTAGTTGTTGTTCTATTAAAAAGGTTTTTCTTGACTCTCGACAGAATAGGCAAGTGTCTGGGCTTAGGTCTGGGAAGCTTATTTCTATTTTTCAATTTGTTTAATTGTTTACTCTAAAATAGACACTTAAATTTTCCCCTGAAAAATTATGACTAATGATGAACATACTTACCTTACTTTCTCATCTTAGGTTTGTTCCCATAAGACAATGAGGACCCATGGTCCTCAAAACATTTCATTGGACGAGTGCCTAAATAGGTGGCTGTCTATCTACGCAAGTCTTGCTAGGCCCCTCACTCCCAACTGCAGTGACCAACAACTACGCGATGCATCATCACCCTTGTTCATAGATCGCGGAGGACACCCTATGACCAGGATTGCCCAGCACCTACAACGGTAAGAATAAATCGTCGTGTGCCGGGAAGAAGGACATATAAGCCCACGCGCATCATGAATTGTGTGCCCGGAAGAAGGACGTAAGCTGCGCGTGTCGAGCTATCTTCTTACGTCCTTCTCCGGGCACACAATTCATGATGCGTGCATGCTTATGTCCTTCTTCCGGGCAAACGACAAAATACAAACACAAATAATATCACAATATTGAACAAATAGCCGATTGTAATCACAATATGAACTCTACACTAATTTATATCTACACCTTTAGGCTAATAATAACTCCTGTTTTTTGGTTTTTCCCTTAACATGTAGCCTTTGGCACAGCAAGGGTCTGAAGGGCAGCATAAGTCCCAACATCATCAGGAAGACTATAGCTACCCGAGTAAGTACAAAGAAATTGCTAGGGCTTATTTAGTTCTGAAAAGACACATCGTGGATAGCTTTTCAGCACCATGGACTTCATTTTTAGAGTTCTAATCAACAAGTTCAGGCCCTGTCTTGACTCTTGTGTTTTTAGGTTTGTTTTTATAAACTTCTCAATTATCTTTTACTCCTTTACTCCTCTTAATCCTCTCACTGAATGTAAACTCTTGTTTGACCCATCAATTTACAGTCTTGGGGTGCCCTTACGGCCTCTGAAAGGTCGAAAGTTGCCACCCACATGTCACATCTGGAAGGCACACAGCAAAGGTTTTATGTTGCTGCCCAGGCCACACTCAATGCTGCTGTGTCATCCCAGCTGATTGACAGCCTATGGGTGAGTTGCAATTCTAGTACCAAAAGAGATAATTATGTAGGTACTTGAAATGAGGCTTTAAAGGTATGGTCATATTTTGGTAGTCCTATATGCTCCTAAAAAGAAAATTGTGCAGTTTTGTAACCAAACACTTACTTGTTGTAAAAGGGGCACCTTTCTGAAGAAATTGTATAATCAGAACATCATATATGACACCAAATACAAAGGAAAATGCAGGGGCTGGAAGGCAATACTTAAAGTATCCAAACTTGTGTACATTCATTCATTCATATTCATTCATAATTATTTCCACTTAATAATTTTAAAGGGAAAAGGTTAAACAAAAATTTAGATAAATGGATTAGATTAAGCGGTGGGCTTCTCCAAAAAGCAAGCTTGTCAAGTGGAGAAGTCCATTATGTGTAGAAAAAATATATATTAAATACATTAGTTTCTTAAACTTAACTACATACACAATGAAATTTACTTTAAGTTGCAACATACAGAGACAAGGGACCAACACAAACAGGACAAGACAAGACAAATCAAGTACAATCAGAACCTACATGGCAAATCATAAGAAGAATATGTGCACAGCAAATACTAAGTAAAACTAAAATTAAGCAGTATTCATAAATACCCCAGACAGTTTCGCTATTCGCAATATATAGTTATTAGTACCAGCGCGTAATCTATTTTTACACGTGCGTACACACAACCCAACACGCACCAAACATAACTTTTAAAAAGTTTTTGAAAA
>CM021537.1:7934974-7947624 GCA_010994315.2 Pisaster ochraceus | reverse complement strand
ACTCGTCGCCACTCTTTTATTCCCTTATTGTAACTTTCCATAATCAGAGACTTTAGCTTTTTCTTAAATAAAGGCTTACTGCTGACAATTCTAAGAGTTTGATTTAAGGTTAGATTATAGTTATTTCAAAAATTGTGATGCTCGCGCTCATTTTCGAGAGTTTCGAGACACTGGCTCACTTTCACCGCAAGATGGCTCACTTTTTGGTCTAACGGTTTCACCTTGGAAATGCACATAGGCCGTTGTCAGGGTCGCTCGATCAATGAAACGTACAATACGTTATTGAAGATGAGTTTTTCTCAAGAACTGTCGATAATATCAAATAAAATCCAACAAATTCCCTAAAGTCTGTTTATTTGAGCTGTATTAGGTATGTTAGTTGCTTTAAAAAAATGGTGAACATTTATTTGTATTTTTGCCCTCCACATCCCAACGTCTTTTTTTTTGGTCTAAGGGTGTCAATTAATTATTGTCACTCTCTTTGCAATTTGATTGGCTGAAAGTTGTTATTAAAGACCGTTTAAAGTATTTAAATAGCCCACTGCTAATTTAGACAGGGGTTGCTGATCAGCTCGTTCAACAAGTAAGTCAAAATTATTCATACTCATTGGTATGTTATTTTTTACTAAGTTTACGCAAGAAATATACTAAATAAATACAGTAAATTTTTAATGTTATTTCACATACCGTCCCGAGATGAAAGTTATTTGCATGTATGAGATATTCGATTGGGGACAAATGATGTTTCGAGTGAGCCCAAAGTACTATTTAGTAGTTCTTAACCATTACCGGTATTTTATTTTATTTTTTTTGCAGTGAGATCTATGCACCATTATTATTACGACGCGGGGCGGAGGGGGGATTTTTTTCTGACATATAGTTTGAAAACACGATCAAAATAAACCTCAAACAAGCTAGGCATGCTTTCTGAAAAACGACTGGGCGACAGTCAACACTACCACTGCACTGGGATAATGTTTAGTTTACCAAACACTGCACGCGTCAGCAGAAGATACTGACAACTGTAACTTAAATAAACACACAGAATACCCTTTTCAGTTTTGCAACGTACTGATGTATTTATTTATTTATTTATTAGGCCCATATTAACGCTCGGCCTACTTTATTTTAACATTTACGTTTATGTTTATACCAAGTTGGGCTGCACAAGCCATGTGACATTAAAACATGGCTGTGAGTGATGGTTGTTTTATTGCAATGAGGGGGGGGGGGGCATAGCAATTTCATAGACCTGCTTAAACACACACAAAAAGTTTAAAAAGAATTTATTATGCTTACCAGACTAAGTTTATCAGTCAAATTACTGTCACATGTATATTTTGTGACTGGTCTTTTGCTTCTTTTTGCTTTGCAGAAAATTGTTTTAAAGCAAAACGTCCCTGACAAGCAGCTCTGTAAAATTGTACACTGATGGATGAATAATATGGGAAAACAAGTATCTGACAGTGTGAACACTAATTAATACTGACAAGTAGTACAAATGTTGTTTGAAAAAGGAACAGTTTTTGGCGACTGATGACAGTCAAAAGTGGACATGAACATATGTTCACCCCACAGTAATTTATGAACACATCAAAGTTATTCACTATCTTTGTTTTTTAAATTGCCAACAAATTTTTAAAAAGGGTGGGTGGCTGCTCAATGTAATGTTCTTAATTGTTTTACCAAACAATTGACAAAGATATTAGCAATAACAGTAAATTACATATGCCCTACAATTTTAATACACTGATGAAATAGCAATTGTTTCAATGAAAGTTTTATAATGTTTACAACTTTTTTTTCCCCTATTGTCTTTATAGTTGACTGAAATAACCATGTCAAAGGTAGGTGTATTTGTGACACGGAACATTAAAGAAACTGCAATTCCACATGTTAAATACCTCTTGTGCTCATGAGAATCCCATATGATTGCATTCAGCCCTCTAAAATCCAGGTTAGGTTAGGGGTTTTTCCCAACCTACTTATAAACAAATTGTGAAAAAAGCACATTATGGCATGGTAAAGGTGGCGTAGGCCTATTTTGTCCACACTATTAATGTTATCATAATTTTCCACTGTTTATCATTTCAAACAACACAAGAAACATTAATATTTTGCTGGTTTCAGGCACACAATATATAACATGGTCTGAGCAATGGTGGTTATGAAGATGAAGATTGCGAGAGAGAAAACGACAAAGAAAGCGGTGTTGATGACAATGAGGAGCCGGAGATGATGGAGGACATGGATGAAGAAGACGATGAAGAAGACCTTGAGCACGAGGAACTGGAGAATGAGGAAGACGAGGAGCATAAGTATGATGACAACGATGAGGAAGAACAGGAAGATGAGGGAGACGAGGAAGACCTAGAAGTAGAAGACAAGGAAGACAAAGATCATCAGTCTGTTGATGTATATCAATTTAGCAACAGGCGCCTTGAAATGGCAAAAAAGTATAAAAGTCAGCGTGTGAAGACAAACAAACCGGTAAGATAAGTAGGCTATGGGCATCAATTAGAAAATAATAGCCATTTATCACTCTGCAACCATCTGGGACCAATTGGAAAATATAGCACAATTTCTCACCACACAGGTACTAGACTAAAAGCAAAGGTACCAGACTAAATGCTCTTCCAACTTCCACTACTCCAAAGGGAAACTTTGATAAAGGTCTTTATCTTCAAGCAAACTTGAATCCTCGATTCTGATGGTCAACCCATAGCAACAGGAGGTGTGATACAAACCTGTATCACATGGCCCATGTCACACCCTACGTGTTGCGGTGTTCTAACTCTTGTGTATTGTGCAATTTCGAGCTAGGTATACACAAAAAGTACAGCTGTTCCAACACGTCCAGTTTGCTTGACGATAAATTTGCTATCACACGTGCGGACGTGGAATACCGAAAATATAGCAGTTTTTCCGTATTCCACTCGTGCTTGTTTGTTAACTGATAACAATCTGAATGGTATTGGTAATTATTGATAATGCCTGGTAATTGATTTTTTTTTTCAAATGTACAGTCTACTACATGTTGTTGTTTTTCAGTCCGAACGAGTTCCCAGGGCATGCCCTTTCTGCCCAGATGAAACAAAAGTCAAGTACCTGGCACAACATCTGCGAAGAAAACACAAGGTCCTGGACCAACACAAACGGATGCAAATTATTGCAAAATGCCGACAACAGTAAGTTGCTAGAGCTGTACATGTAACTCAATGTACCACATTGGTAATAATTTTTGTGTCCATTAAATGTATATTAAAGAACTATTACTTTTTCTACTGGCTTTTATAGTGTAACTATAAAGTGATGCGATGCAAATATATACATGTGCAGACATTAGCTCTTGAACCAGAGTGATGACAACTGAGGTTATACTTATCCGTTTCTATACATTTAACTAATGTGCTAGATGTGAACCAGTTACAGGGCATGAATTAATTGTACCTTTACAGCTTTGGTCATTATTCGTTTGATTTCACATCTGGCTGGAGTCCAAAGCCATCATGAACAGTACTTTCTTAAAGCTCCAACAGGCTGAAAATTTGATCCATATTTTTAAAACATTACTCTTTGAAATCCTTCTCCCAGATAACTGATATGCTGGTATTTTGTATTTATTATTGTGTTTTTACAGAGTACCAATCTCCAAACCAAAAAGTGGCAAATGTAGATATGAAAGGAGAGTGGCCGATTGCCCTGTGCCAGGTTGCTACGGCAAATCATACAAGCGTGTGGACACACACTTGTGGTACAAGCACGAATTGAATGCGAGTTCAAAGTAAATAAACACAAGCCAGTCTACAATTCTTAAAATGATTCCAGCATTTGAACTACAATGTAAATTAAATCGTATGAATTTGTTGTTTTATAATAATCTGGGTTTTTTAGCATGCTGTGGCACATAAACATTGTTACTACTCAGGTCCACGTTTTGTATATTGCATACAATGTATACAAACATTTTTAAAAAGTGAACAATTTTCGTGCATTTTGAGTATTCCGAGTCACAAACACTGTGTCTGATTTATGTGTGTCCTTGAGCATGTCAGACATAGAAGAAACGGTTTATTTTAGTCAACGTGGATAAACAAACACACTTATTAATTATCATAGGGGGGCCTATATGTTTGAAATCTGCTTTCAAACACTTCAGGAATTTGGAATTCATTTAAGAGATATTACATCATTGGTAAATATTAAATTTTTCGAGAAAATGTGGAATTGTGGAGTAGGCATGGTAGGCTACGTTCCCGTGACCTGTTTACATTTTTGACATACTGAGACACACTTAATCCAGGAAACTTTGATTTTCAATTCTGAGTGGTCAACAGTCATCAACACCCAACTTAAACCAATAAACTGTGTCACATTGAACTACAGCTAGCTCTTGAAACTTTTTACATCATTTGCACATGTGGCTTGTCATAACAATGACAAAAACACTTTAAAAGCCGACTTTTGTTAGCAAAGAAATACAGACCCCCCTAAAAAGAAAAGCAAATTGTTATCACAAAATATACTGAAGTTTGTCATAACTATGAACAACATGGTATACCAAAGCATGAATTCAATGGAACTTTACACCAAAATCGTGTAACTTGTACGGTTGGGAACTTACAGGTTTATGATGTGTCTTTTCAGAGAGATTCCGCAGAGTACAAGAGGTTTATGGCCATGGTTGTAAAATCCTCTGCGAAGCATCGTCCAAATCCTAATCCCCAGTCCCAGCAACCACCAGAGGAAACTGCAGACAGTGACGAAAAGGAAGGTAAACACACCAGTAGATAATTATCTTTTTGCATATTAATTTACCAAGAGTATAATCCTACAAGATATGACTACTAGAGGATTGTGCATCTTGGAATATTATAGTAACTAGAGCTATGGTATGCACTAATAAGTTGGTTTCAAGTTAACATATATGAATGAAACGACACTTAAGCCAGGTTTGCATTGTGCTAAAAATATTATTGTTAAGTTTGTGCAACAAATTGTTAACTTACCAATTGTTCAGTCCAAGTGCGAAAAAACAGCCGGTAACTAACCGGGGTTATCACAACAGGCCACTTGACTTAACTTAGGCTGAATGGAGTTGTGGGTAATGTAAAAGTTTGAATTAAACAGGGCCAAAAGGTCAAAGGCAAACAGTACTCTCACGGTAACTACGCATATGTACGTACTCTATTGCTTTCTGTGTACTGATGCAACACAAGCTGCAAGCACATTAATTCCCCAGGCCTCTTGAGATCTAATTTTGTCATCTTACAGCATCCCTGGTAAGTTACCGGAACATGATTAACACATGTTCAAACAGCCAGTAACTTACATGTACCAGGGTAAAGTTTCCAGACCCTTAAGTCTAATGCGAACATGCTTTAGAGACTGTGCAGTTTTGCATACAAAACACACAAAGTGATAAAAGCATAATAAAACACATGGGTGCAAAGGGTCTTCTCCTCTATTATGTGTCGGTCCTTTACTAAGGATGAGCAACAGTATTACAATACTTCCAAATGGTGCAACAGCGAAAAGTAATGTTTTGACTTTTAATTGGTAACAAAAATTAGTACAACTAGTTATAGCATAGACCTACACACTGGTTGTAGACGAATAAATTCTAGGATGTACGGTATACACACCTTGAACACTGGTTGTGGCTAACTGAAGAAGTCCTTTCTTTAATACCACCATAGACAGTATAACAACAGGCGTTACTTGATACTTGACCCTTGTCATACTCAATGACCAAAATATCCGAGAGTAATACTCAGCCACCCTTGTACACTGGTACTAGATACTTAACTAAAAGGTACTTGACTTTCATACTGCCTAATAATAACCACGACCATACTGAAAAAGGGTATCTTACCTGTTTTGCTCAAATCTTTAAGGGTGTCTACTTGATCACTTTGAGGAATACTTGATCGTCAGAAATGGGTCGGACGATCCAACTGCAAGAGCAGCTGCCAGACAGCATAGGAGACAGCTCCTAACCTGCCAGGAAAGGCTAAAACTCTCAGATGCCAGCGAGTTGATTATAGACAGTGCACCACAAAAGTAAGCATCATTATGGGTAATCTTTTCAAATGTAATAGAAAAGAAAAAGTAATTAACATTCTACAAGATATGTTAATTTTGAAGAAACAGTGTTGCATGATTGTGAGGCTGTACATGGACAGATGCACTCTTATCACTAAGAACATGTAACCAGAGCCAATTTGTATCACTGACCCAGAGTCGGGTCAATGCAATGAGATATGACTGGGATTGTAGCTCCAAATCTTTTATTGGTCTTATGACCAAAGGGAAATAAATCAAACTGGCTTTATAACTTTATAAGGGTTTTCCTTATAATCAGAAATCCTAACAACCCTCCCCCCTAAAAAAGGACAGGTGCACCCATCTTAGATTTGCGAGAAATAACCGATAACTAGGCATGTTGTACTTTAAACACCAATCTCATCAAGACCTAAAGTACTCAATACACTGACATAGCCTTTCGTGAAGGCCATGCAGAGGGTGCTGTTTATTGGTAAAAAAAAGAACTGTGTGAGGCAATTATAAGCACATGAAAATAAAAGGAATTACATGTAACGTAAGTTCCTATAGAGAAATTGTCACTGTGTAAACAATTGGTTGGGTTTTGATTAGTTGTATTGGATTAAAATTTTCCCACAAGAACGACTTGTGTTGTGAAATATCCTTTGATAAACTTGAAATCTTACAGCAACAAAGGGAAATTTAACAACTTACCACTAGTTATTTGTAAATGCCTTGTTCACAGAATTCTCAAATTCCTCCAGAAGGACAGCTGTCAAGCCAAGACGCAGGCCTCCTATCTTGGTACTATCTCAAAACTCTGCCATTTTCTTCTCATAAAAAGGGAATGGCAGAGACGTCTTGGCTTGACGGAGAGCCATGTCTCTCACGTTAAGCAAGTTGTAGAAGACTTCGGAAGCTCCCTTAGGAAGTCGATAAGTGTTTGAGAGGCCGCTCTGCGGGCAAATATACACTGTGAGTAGTTTCTGTTATTAAGACAAAGTTTCTACCTTAATTGTGTTTAGTTGAAAACATGGAGGTTGATAAAAACTTTTTATCATCAAGCATGCGCTAAAACTCAGGCATCTTATCTATGTTCAGTTGCCAAACTCTGCCACTTCTTGCTGATGAAGATGCACTGGCAGAGACGCCTTGGCCTGACTCACAACCATGTTTCCCATGTGAAACAGGTTGTTGAGGACTTCTCAGAAAGTCCATTAGTGTGCGTGAAGCAGCTTTACGAGCAAACATTTATTAGTAAGTGGTGTTATATTTAAGTCTTGAAAGTTGCTACATGTACCTTGAACCTCTTTTGTAGTGAACCATGAGACACACATGTAATCTACGGAATGTCTAAAGGGTATCCCCTCAGTTATACTGTTAAGAGCAACAGAAATTGATCAGATTATAAAAGCATGTTTTAAAGGCAAAGTATACTTTTGGTATTTGGAACCTTAATTTTTTTTTCTATCAGGCATAATGTAGTATACCATAAAACAAATCTGTGAAAGTTTCATTTAAAAATGTAGTTGTTTAGTGTTTTTGAGAAATCGGCAAAAAATCTGGAGTAGTTATAAAAGAAAACTGTTAAAGTTTTACACAAGAAACGTTTCTCAGCTTCAGGATGAAAGTTAAGTCTCATTCTTTTAATGTTTCAGACTATCACCAGCTGCAGTGCTGTTACAAAATTAGTATTTAAGGTCAGAATGTTTTGACCTATTACCAAAAGTACAGCCTGCCTTTAACAACTTTGCTCAAGACATACTTTTTAGTGATCCTTGGAGCATTCTACATTATACATATTTTCATGAGTCTTCACAACCAGGCCATCAGAGTTGGTCAATGTAACTTCATATTTTGGTATCCACATTCGGTTTTAAAGAGTGTTACTTTGCTTCAAATTGTGTTGATCACGTTAACATATCCATTGTTTTTTCTCAATTTTTGTGTATTTTAAAAACTTTTTACAGCCATGATCCTCAGCACAGACGACGTCACATCATTTAGAAATGGGACAAGAATTGACATTGTCAAAATAATATGTAAGTGCAATTTATAATATTTATACTTAACAATACCAAAGAATCACGTAATTAGTACCATACTTTTCAAGAACATTGAGGTGATCACTAGTCAGAAAACAAAATAATTTCAGCCAATATTGGATATTACCAATTTCGTTCAAGTACATATTTACCACAACTCATCCCAATATGTCCATGGAATAAGTATTCAATGATGACACATTGATTGTAATTTGAATCCATAATGACAGCTTACCTTCAGCAGCCTGGGGTGGAAGACACCACCAAGCAAGTGGGAGAAGTTGTGCTCCATTTGCGCAATTGCTTGGTGGCTGAAGTGTTGTTTAGGGGAGCTCCCAGGAGTGGCGTCATTACAAACGCCACTCTTGGAGAGTTCCAAAACCGTCAAGCAGTCGGAGATGGGTCTCTGGAACAGAACCATATAATGAAAGTAAGTCAAACATAATCAAGTATTAACCGCCAATTAGTCATAATTGGATTGTAATGGCAGATACAACTCAATATTGTACATCAAATCATTACAGTGTATGTTTAAATAGTTAAAGTCTATTTTTAGTCTTTCTATAATCCCATTACAATCATACAGGAGATTGTAGGCTACCTTATTGACATGTGACACTTGCTGTGGTATCATTATTCATAATACTATTTATCCACAATACTTGATACGACTGCTGTTCACCTTTTGTAACTTATGTACTATTTCCATTAGGGATAAAGATGTTTATTTTGTATCAACCCTACACCAATGTGGGATATAAGCAGTGTACTCAGCGTTTCCAGCAGAGTGCTGCAGGGAAATATCCACAGGCTTATTTGTTGGAGAAAATATAATAAATTAGTATCTTTATTCCTGATGCAAATCTCACTTCAATTCAAAAGCAGCACCTGGTTACGCACCCGCACTCTACAACGGACATGTGAAGTAGTCTAGTGATTAAGACATTGCTCTTGAGTGCGAGGTTCGCGAATTCAAATCCCACCAAAGTTTTTTTTTTATGCAGCACTCAGGAAGCACACAGCAGTGTAGAGTAAAAAACAAATGAATAATGTTGCATCACATGCACCAATTACAGATGTAAATCTGGTTTGTTGTTTGCTAATCTTAGGTTTGTACCCATAAGACGATGCGGACACATGGCCCCCAAAATGTGTCCCTGGATGAGTGTTTGGATAGGTGGCTATCAATATATGTGAAGATCGCTCGACCACTCACTCCGGGCTGCAGAGTGGGCCAACTGGAGAGTCCCTCCTCCCCCTTGTTTATCGATAGAGGTGGCACACCGATGACAAGGATTGCACAGCACCTGCAGAGGTAAAGTACATATAATTCGGGCCTTTAAATTTGCTCTTGAAGGGAATGGCAATTTTCCTGTAGTAAAAAAGCACTGGCCACTATTAGGAAAATATAAATTTGTATTCCAATATATTTGAGCTTTTAAAGCGGTATACGTCAAAAGCACAGGGCACTCACTGCAATTATGCTGTGGTGAAATGCAAGGCCTGTAATATTAAGATTCTATTTGATCTTTTTTATTTCATTCATTTTAGCAAACTAGGACAGTATGTGCAAAACAATAGCGGCCGATGCCGAAAAAAAAATCTCAAAATTAATGTTAACTACTACAGCAACAGGCGGTGAATAAAACTGCTCAAACTTACCAACCTCACGCATGCACTTGTTTAATACAGTACAATATAACCCTCTCTGTCCCATTTGGCCTGCGGCCATATCCCACCGGGATATTTGGCCTGCGGCCTTGTGGGATATTGGATGCAGAAGCTCTATATTGGTCCTTATCTTCCAGTACGCGCTAATCCTCCAATCAGATGCTCGAACAGGAGTGTGATATCAAGCGATAACCTACTCCCAGTTTTTATATTGCACTCTGCGTATTGAGAGTGTCAAAGCCTCGTTGGATATGGGACGCAGAACACTATATTTTTCCTTATTCCACTCGTGCTTGTGTGATAACTTATAATATTCCACTCGCGCTTGTGTCGTGTGATAAATTATATACTCAATGGTTCTTTTTAACATAGGCTGTGGCACAGCAAAGGCTTGGCAGGCAGTATTAGCCCAAATATCATCAGGAAAACTATTGCGACACGAGTAAGTACAGAAAATAAGCTTGACAAAAATTTCTGAATTCTACAACCATGGTTAAACTGATTTTCTTGAATAAAATGGAAAACATTCCATGTAATGTGCAAGGTTTTCCACTATTTTCACCTAGTTTTAACTCTACATGGATGGAGTCAAAATTTTCGCAGATTTGTTTTATTCATTGAATCACACAATATAACAACACTACAGAGTACTTTTAAACTAGTTAAATTTCCAATAAGATCCACTCTTAAAGGCTTTTCATAACCTAAATGTTTTAAAGATTGAATGTAAAAATGTTCTTTATCCAACCCTTCTTATTTCTTTTTAGAACTATTTTCTTTTTAGAACATTTTATCTTCAAGCAAACTTGAATCCTCGGTTCTGACTGGTTGATTTCCAACAAAAGCCATGTGAAATTATACGAATATTGACTAGCTCATAGCGGAATGGGAGGAATAATATTGCTCAGGTTGAATTTTGTTTTTTTAATTTCATCATGAGGCAAAGCAGAGCAAAATGGAACATTCACAATTTTAACAAGCTTTTAAAATCCTCCGATTTTAAGAATAAAAAAGAAGTCACTTAATTGTTTGATGCAATATTTTTTACCTTAATTATAATAGCTTAAAAAAAAAAAAAAAAAAACCTTTGTTTGTCAAACTAACAGTCCTGGAGTTCACTTTCTGCTGTGGAGAGGTCAAAAGTGGCTTCTCACATGTCACACCTCGAGGGAACGCAGCAGCGGGTTTTATGTTGCAGCCCAGGCCCCTGTGAATGCTGCCTTGTCTTCACAGCTCATTGACAGCCTCTGGGTAAGCTATCTTTAAAAACAGTTCTTTTCATGGTTGCCACTCTAGTGTAATGAACATTTCAAAGTTAAAGATTATCAAACTTGGCAGATCAGAATGTTAACAGTTTGACATTTGGATCTGTCCACGCTAATGGTTACATAAGTTGTTTCTTTACAAATGAAACAGTCCCTTACAGACAACTTGCAGCCAAAACCAAGACATTCCTCTGATTAATCTAGAAGTTCGATGATGCGATAACGTGTGGACGCACTTACACTGAGCTCTCAGAAATTTCATGTTTTAAGCTCAAAATCCTACCTTCCGACTTGCTGAACCCATCCAATCTTGTTAAATAACATCATCGAACAGCCTGAGCCAACATCCAGAACCAATAATGCCTGGTGGACGAAGAAAATTGCCAAAGTCTACATCACCGGATCGAGAGGCACCCATTTTGTCACCCCAGTCGGGCCCCTCCACTGAGCCCCTGGAACCCCATGGGGACTTCCAGCAGTTTGTCCGGGGTGCCCTGCAAGAGATCCGTCGGGGACAAGTCGACCCTAATAGGCGCATCGACAGCATTGAGGCAAACTTCAACACAGCCATTGAGTACCAATCTAAACGCGTGGATGAACTTGAATCGAAGATCAATGAGCTTGAGAAAATGGCTACCAAATGGGCTCAAGCTGAACAGCAGTTAGCTGAACATGCTGAAAAACTTAACAAGTTGGAGCGGTTTAGCCGTTGGCGCAACATCCGAGTGATTGGATTCCCTCAAAACAAGGACGAAGACTGCCTGGACCTCTGCAAGCAGATGCTAAAGGACAAATTTGGCCTCCATGACGTCAAGCTTGAAAGAGCCCATCGGGATGGTCCCAAAACACCGGGTCGTCCACAACATCTCTTGTTTAAACTTAACTGCTACCAGGACAAAGTTACCATTCTTCGTCAACAGCGACAGGTCTTGGCCGACACCCCCTACTTTTGCACCGAGGATCTGACCCGGCAAGATCTGCAAGAGAAACGCCGTTGGAGTTTGGAGGTGTCCAAGGCCTACAAGGAAGGGCACAAGTACAGGTTTGTGCCTGGCAAGTGGCGGAACAACACAGGGGGTCTCGCTGCATTTTACCGAGTTTGATACTCCCCCTGCCCGTACCCGTAGCAACGCCAGACTCTTTTCATCACGCTTCCATCGCATTACACCTTCATCAACATTTCATTTCTTTGCTTGCTTCACCTACCGGATAACATTGTGCTTGCTACTGTAGGGAGGCGATAGAGTAACTTTGTAGAAATCAATATAAGCTGACAAAGTTCTGCTGGTTCTTTATTGACTTTTTATTCAACCAACTGTGGAAGGGATCGGCAAAACCACCAGCCGCACGGAGACGAGACATGCATAAACAGTCACATGTAAAGGAAAAATAATAATAAAAGAAATAACAATTAGTGCCATTTTATACTGAGAAATGTGGGCCGCAGAGTCCTACTGTGAATAAAGACTTTTGGGATAAACCCTTCTTGGACCTATCAGACTAACCAGAAATTAGGCAATATTATTTGAGGACATAATTAAACAACTGCATGGGGTAACCAAGGTTATTGCACTCTAAATGAGTATCCAATCTTATCAGAAAGAAGCTTGATTTGGGTTTCCTA
>CM021537.1:7706363-7716447 GCA_010994315.2 Pisaster ochraceus | reverse complement strand
ATTTGAGTTCATACTAACATGTCAGGTCCAATGCTTAGTTTGGTTGTTAACCATTTGAACTGGCTGTATAGACCTTAAGAAAAGGTCAAAGAGGGCTGTGCTTCAAAAGTATGTCAAAAGTGTAAAATAATGACCTTCTGACATGTGTTTCAGGAGATATTATCTGTATTTTTAGAACTTTCTCTTACTAACCGAAAGTTAAGGTTGCAGTAGGTCATATCCATAATACATTTGACATGTGCTGTGGTACAACAAGACACAAAGATTATGACTTTATGATATGAGCTTCAGCAGATATGATTTTAAAGTTGAACTTGGTGTTTAGATCAGAAGGAAAGGTCAACGTGTTGTTTTTTTTATTTAAATTTTGTATGAGGAAGTGTAGGAAAGGTAAAATTGAGGCAACATTTATAATCAAATGCCAATATTGTGTCATAAGCCAAAAGACGCAACAAAGATTATTACTTTATGACTTGTTCAGAAGATATGATCTTTTAAATTTTAGAGCTTCCTGTTAGTACCGGAAGTAAAGGTCAAAGTGGGGGCATGTGTTGAATAAATATAACGTGTGTCGTAAGCTACCAGATGGCATAACAATTATTATTTTATGATGAATCAGAAGATATGAATTTTGTTAAACAGTAAACTTAGAATTAATGTAATTTGGCACCTGCTGACGTCAGGATCACAAGAACGTGTTCTTGATATTATAAGTTGTTTTATAAGCTGCAATACGGAATCATGGATTTGACCCGATGCAATGCCTTTGAAAGAAAACCCTGAAAATACGATCTACCTTTGGGTGTATATTTTATAAACATTAATAGAGGGCGCTGTGACATATGGTGACGACATAATATTTAGTAATTCAAAGCTAGTAACTGAAAGCTGCTGAAAGAATGGGTCTTGTAGAGCTTCTAAACACACAAAAGGAAATCAGTGCAAACATATCGCAACGTGCTGCACAATGTTTTGAAAGTTGTTGTAATTGACAATGTTTACACATGGACGGATTACTATTCCGCCCGGGCGGAATAGTATGTCCTATTATACACTTCCGTAAAAACGCCGTGGACCCTACAGCGTGCAACAATTTGTATAATGTTACGAGTTACGAACTAGTCTTGGTTCCAAGACCATTGGTGTTGCGCGGTCACACACAACCAACGTTCCGTTCCGATCTTGGTGTGATCCGGAAATCAGAGAAACAGAGCGCTCGCTACGTTCGTTCATTACAAGCGTGTACAGTTTTTGCCGTGCATATAGATCGGAATGTTGGTTGTGTGTGACTGCGCAACACCAATGGTCTTGGAACCAAGACAAGTTACGAACTCGTATGAAGCCCATGATCCTGCCACAACCATGCACATTACAATGGATGGCATGGTTGTGTGGCTTGCATGAAGCGACAACCACGGTGGGGGTGACTGGAAATGGGGGGGGGTGATTGTGAGGGGGTGAGGGTTAGGGGTAGGGGTAGGGGTAGGGGTAGGGGTAGGGGTAGGGTTAGTGGTAGGGTTAGGGATAGGGTTAGGCGTAGGGTTATGGTTACGGGGAAGGGTTCGGGGTAGGGTTAGGGGTAGGGTTGGGGTAAGGGTGATGTACACTGCCCCTTTTTAACATGGAGGAACCCAACCAAGTAATCAAAAATGTTCAGAATGATTGGGCTTCACGGGTACGAGTAGGCCGTCGCGACAGCGTACGCGTACCCGTGAAGACGCGTCGTCTTGCTTATTTAGCGCATACACGTACACAGTACTATAATACACAACGTAACGAGGTGAGGTTTTTGTAGCTGAATAAACTGTGCAGAGTTCAAGGTAAAATATCAGTTATTATCTGGTTTACAACTCTCTTACAGTGGTATCATAGACTGCAACAAAGTAGTTTTTATTCCAGGAGCATTGGGCCCACAGAAACCATTTATGTGGTTTCTGTTTGTAACTGTACGGGACGGCTTGTTGATGATGCATGATTGGTAGAAACATTACTCAGTCAGATCACAAGCACATGGCTTGTGTGTAGGAAGCGCTTGTCAGTAGGTTGCGCGCTGACACTTAACCCGTACTGTGAAAGTTTGTGGGGTAGTACCTAGGAAGGGTCAGATCTGACTAGGGTAATATAATAATTGTCTGTTTGAATAACTTTCAATGTCAGCGCCATTTAATTATTGAAAGGAAGGGTAATTGTGTAAAGAAATGTCCATCTGACATACATGTTATATAACATCAAGATAGATGTACATTGATGTTATGATATATATGTAGCTGATGATTATGTAAGTTGTGGTTAAGTTTATTTGATTATGCAGGGCCACTTTTTCTTTTTGCTGTATCAGAATATTAGCATAAACCTCATTGTGTGTCGTTTAATTACTAAATGAAGTATTTAGGTGCATCATCTCCCAGCCAGCCTGTACTAGAACTTGGTTGAAAACTTTTGAAACTGATGATATGATTGGTATTGCTAAGTATTGTTAGTAAATTATCAGCAAATATTTAATATTACATTATATATTTTGTGTTGTTTATAATCTGAATGTAAAAAATGAAGTTAAGAAATTTTAGTCAGTACTTTTCGTGGCCCATACCAAATTGTGCAAACTCATTTTAGGAATAGCACTATAAATTTTATGATTTCAGCACGAAGGGCAAGTAAATGCTGCTATTAGTTAGTAATCACCACAAAGAATGTATGATATTTGCCTATTAGTGACCTTTTCATAAATTGTATCTTATAGATGGCAGAAATAGTTGTGAAAATCATAACTGAGGCTGAAGAACGGGGTAATTCCTATGTACTGAAAGCTATCAATGAGAACAATGAAATTGTACCAATCTACATGCGACAAGAACTGACTACCAAGTTCACAAATGGTAGATTCTACAGACTTGTCGGTTTCACGTCATTCGTACTTGCAGAGGATAGCCCAGCTGTACGAATACACAACAAGACCAGGGTAAGTAGACAAACAGTATTTTACACCTTATTGAAATATATTTGTAGAATTTTAGTGAAACTGTTACTCGAAGGCTAAAGTAGTATTTCATTGTCTATACCATCATGTTAATATAACTGGTACTGATGCAAAACAGACAACAAAATTTGGTGATAGATGTAGTTACAATGAAAATATGATATAATTAAAGTGATGGTTTGTTGTTGAACAGGAACTACTTATTCAAAACAAATCCAACATGTTGAAATGTTTACTTGGACTGCAGATCTATCGGAATGAGGCAATTGACATAGATCCTGTTGTAGAAGAGGAGTTCTTCAATGCACCATCTGTTAGTGTGAAGGAAGCAATGCAACTGTCTCCATACAAGCGAGTCAGCATAAAAGGAACTGTCACCTCAGTAAGTAATTCATCACATGAATTAGTAATTTCCTTTCTAAACAACACTTGTACCAAACAAATATAAAAAACGAAAAATTTGTTAAAGAATAATTAGTCACAAAAGGTTTTAAATATTTAGCCCTCAACAGTATTTAAATGTCATCTTTCTTGAAAAAATAGAATTAGCAGTTGAAAATGGTTTCCAACCAGAAGGACTTATGGTAACAATGCAAAAAATAGTTATTGGCCAGTACGTTTTTCTTTCTTGTCTACACCAAGAGTTTCAAAATAGGCATTGTACATGGTTTTAAGGACTATATTAATGCATATTGCGGTAGTTTGTAGTCAAAAATGAAGCAGCAAATAACCAATTGATTCTTATTGTTGTTGTTCATTGTAGATTATTAGTGCTTTTCTGATTTTGCCAAAATGAAAATAAGCCATTGTGTTTTGTATGTAGTTATGAAAAAGTTTTGAAAATCAAAACAAACATTATTGAGGGATAGTAATTGACAGATTTAGTGTAAATTTGTATGTATTTCATGTCAGAAAGTATTGCAATAAAAACTGTAAAATTGTATTTCAAAATACAATTTTACAGTTTTATTTCTATTTTTTTTTTTTTAGTAATGAACCCCTAACTGCCTAAAGGCAATGTTTTGTTGTATTTGCAAGTAGAACTATTTTCATTTGTTTGAGAATAATATTTAATTGGAGAAAAAAAGTAGTAGTCTGCCTTTATTCCTGTTTTGATTTAGTTTTTAGTTTTTAATATTTTTTCCATAGTTCTTCATGATATATTTGAGTTACACAACAATTCTTTTATTTTGTTACATTTCTTTCAACTACTTGGAAAAACAATTTAAAATAATTTTTGGTTAAACATGTATCTAATTTCATTTACATTAAGGTCTCCCCTGTGAAAACAGCAGGAAACAATGTCAGGAAGACTGTGCAGCTTGCTGTAGATGGAGCTTCAACATCAAAGAAGATTGTTGTTAATCTCTGGGGTTCAACAGCAACCAAAGAAGCCCCTCTGCTGCAGGTTAACACAGAAATAACCGTCAAAAATGTTGAAACTTCAGTTTATTCTGGAGAACTATCATTCAACTCGACAAGAGAGACAAACATCCAGGTAAATATAAACCTCGCCCCTAATTGAACAATATGAACAAATTAATATGAACAAACATGCCACAATAAAAATATGACAAGTTGTATTTATACATATGTAGACTCTTGGAAAGTAAATCTACGAAAGAACTGGTTATAGATCCCCCAAAGAATGTTCACCACTTGCTGTTAACTTATGTCATAATGGCATTTAGGCTTGTAACAGATTAACGTTGTGATACACAAATGTTGCATTTTTATTTTCTTTTTTCCAAAAGCAACATATCATGACTGTCACCAAGGATATCAAGATAACCGGATTCAGAGAGGATAGGTAAATCATCGTCACATCCATATAATTATACTTTACAAAACATTTCCTTGTATTTACTTTAACTTTTCTATGTATGTTTTATAAGACATTTCTTTACAAACTCTTTTTGATTAAATACTGAAAAGTTGTGTGTAAACACAACTAATTGTAAAATTGAAGTGTCCATGACACCCAAGCTTTTAACCAGGATATATATAAATAGGGTGTTCAAATTTGACCGGATTGAAAAACAGGGTGTCCACATGTTTAGTGGCAATTAGTGGGGTCCAGGGATAAAAACTTACTTGGTTAGCAGTACAGTAGCTTTGGATAGTATAATGCATTTTGAGAAACTTTTCACTTCGAAGTAGTGCGATTAAGGAAAAACATATCACTTTTTATTCCCAACAGTTTGAATCCGAGTGTGTATTCCAATGTTGATTATTTTTCCTGCAGATTTTCTGCAATATCTCAAAAACGCTAGCACCTTTTGAAATGAAATTTCCATAGTTTAGTTTAATGGTGTATCTAGAACTATATAAGATTGTTACAAACAGTGGGTTCCAATTACCAAACGTATACAGCACCTTTAAGGTATCTAGACACTAAAAGTTTGTTATTTTGGCATAACGGGCCAGAAAAAATAGGCTAGTTATTAATAATATTGGATATGTGTCTTACTCCCTTTTTATGCAGGAGTAATATCATAGTACGAACTGATGAGAAGATGGAGTACAGCTTACCAGCTGAACTCTTCATATCATACACTAACTGTTCAGTTGACGATGTAGAGCTGCCTCTTACTGCACAGATAACCTTTAATGACGGAA
The DNA here is from genome assembly GCA_010994315.2 of Pisaster ochraceus. Taxonomy (NCBI): domain Eukaryota; kingdom Metazoa; phylum Echinodermata; class Asteroidea; order Forcipulatida; family Asteriidae; genus Pisaster; species Pisaster ochraceus. The sequence continues at coordinate 7,710,851 of CM021537.1, read as the reverse complement.
GCAAGCAGATCAGCCAGATGGATCAGATAGCAAAGTAAGCAAATCACTGTAGTAATATTCTAAACACACACACCAGTATCATGTTGACTATTTTCTTTTAGTCATCAAAGTAAATGGTGAAACTCTAATCCGAATAATACAATCGTGTAGTTCAGTAAACAGCCTCTATTGATATCATGTTACATTAGAGTTAGAAAAACAACAAATGAGCTGACTTAATTTAAGTAACAATATGCAAGTGATGGTATGTGATGTTACTGCTGTTGTCACAAATACTTGCAAAACATTTTAGGAAGAAGGGTTATATGATAAATTTATAAACAAAATAGAAAATAGAAAATTATATTTAATAATTTTCAAAGTCATTACCTTAAAACAATTTTACACATTGAAGGCATTTTATTAACCCTTGAAATTTCCAACTACTTGTATGTAGAATACTAGGTAGCAGTGACAATCATGCACAACTTAGGGGAGATTGTTTTGTCTAACCATAATTATTTGTGTTTAATTTGCTAAAACATTAACTTCTTTTCTTCCACAGTCCAACTGAATAAAGACTGCACAACGACGACGATTCACAACCAAGACTGTTATATCTTGTTTAGATATTTTTGTATGTTTGTAAAACTTCAGTGAAACTTGTTTTTTTATACTAATTTTTGTTCATGGAACATGTTTAATCAATACTGAAATCATATTGATTTGTCTGGATGTTAAGTCAAACCAATTAAACGTAATCAGTTGCAGAGATTCCTACCACAAGTGCCATTATATTACTTCAAATAATCATAATAACAAAGTGCATTCATCCTTAGTGGCCATTCAGAATAGTCAATCTTAGAATAAAATAAATTCTCGAAAATGTGGTTGGGTGGGTCAAAAGAAATAACTGACAATTGAAATTCCGTATTTATTTGAAACATATATAAATATATATCAACAAACGAAAAAGAAGAAGAAATAACCAGCTGGCGAAGATCAACAATTTCATTTTTGATTAAGCTACAAAGTTGTTTGTTTAAGCAAGAAATATTCATTGAAAAGTAATGATATTGTAGACGTTTGATCAAAAATAGTTGGTTAATTGTAGGCATTTCGGTGTATAGATTATATTATTAAGCCATTCAATATTCAAAAATCGAAATGTGGGGAGGGTGGGAGGGTCAAAACAAATTAATTATTAATGTTGACTATTCTGAAGGCCCCTTACAGTAAGTAAAACCAATCATGTTAGATATGTCCTGATGATTGATAGTTTAAACTGCTCTCATAATAATTTGGTAACAGTTGCATTCCTTGCATAATTTTATGCTAATTATGGGGTCTATAACTCAACATATAAAAGATATTTTGACAGTGCTATACATATATCTTTTTGTATCTAATAATGACCATTGAACACATTTCTTAAGAAATTTTTCATTGTTCTTTTTCATCTAAAAACAGAGATGTCCAACGATTAGCATAATTGACACCAGTAAACTCAATGTGCCCCTAATCTTTTGTATTAATAAGTTAGTTAATGTTCAAATCATTTGTATTTTGATCACTGAAATTAAATATCCAATCACATATTTGTTTAATCATTGGTCAAATTCTTAAGAACTGTTAAAGTCTATATTATATATTTTTGATTACTGAAATAATGTAACAATCATTTCAAAAAGTGTTAAAATTTTAATCTGATTTACATTAATTGGTAAATTGTGTATTTTTGTTACTGAAATTTATAAGCCAAATTGATAATGCTGATTTGTACACTGTGTTATGATTACTAAAATAAAACGTTCATTTGAAAAAAAGTTAACATTACTAGCCATAATTATTGTTTAATATTTTACATTTTGTTGTTACAGTTGTTTGAAATAAACAGAAAAGTCAATGAAGTATTGAAACCAACCAATTTAATTGCAAATAATTTATGTGAAGCTATTACTGGTATTCGCCTGTAGGTAATCAGCAGAGTGTGGGTTTATAATGACACCGTACATTTAAAATAATGGAGATAAAGTTTTGGAATTTACGTTAATTACTCACTATTTTAATATATTTCTTAAGTTTTTCCAAACAAAACATACATATTTGATGTTCATGAAGACCTCAATAGTTTATTAACATTGTTTGTTTGTGGGTGTAAATTGATCTTTTGTTAAAAAATGTTTTTTTTTTACACGGTAGTTTTTTTTCTTCAACTTTGTCATTGTGTGGCCGTTAGCACTATAACGTGAAATTGAATGCAAGGTTGGTAGTCTGTCAAGGCAGCTAGCGAAGTGTGGCAGGCCGAGAAAGCCTCTCGTCAGGCTAGGAGCGAATTTCTTGAACCTGCTTGTTAAATATCTTGTCCCCAGTACGCGTAGATGGATTTACATCAATATACCCCATCTACCTGCCCCATTTGTAAGAGGTTTGCTTTGAAACCAGTAAAAAAAAACATGCAATCATGCGTTTCGACTGCTTCATAGCTTTATTTAGAGAAGGCCCCATGCTCAATGCCCCAAGTGCCAACAAGAAGTCAACCTCACAAATATCAATAGAGTGACCTAATACTTCATTTGTTTGTAATCAATCAGAGTAGAGAATCCCCTAATGCATAATTTCACCCCCATACAAATTTAGTTTGTTTTAGAGTTCTCCCACTGACACCCTAACACCAAGGACTCAACAACTAGGAACAGTCACTCATACTGAAAAGGAAGTAGGCTCATTCATCTGATGGCATTTCATTTTATTTCAAGACTGGTGGACATGTAGTAAAATCAACATTATATAAAAACGTCTGCTATATTATTTAAAATTTGAAAAAAATATTGAACAATGAAGATGTTTTTAAAAGATGGATACAATTTTTACAATTGTGTGAAAGCGGCCATTGCCAGATATTGCGCAATCACAGCCGTGCCCTCAATTATCGCGGTAGTGTGGTGTCTAGTGTTATACATACTACGCTGTGTGATGAAGAGATTGAGGACCAGTCTATTCACATACCAATTGTGGTAAGTAAAAAAGGACATGTATTTGTAAACCTTTCTGTTATTTAAATTGTTATTTAGTGGTGAAATATCGGAATTGTTTAACTTGTTTTTGTTTGTGTAGGGAATGAAGAATATTGAATGTGTTTAGTGTAATTTTTCATTCGGTTGTATGATTGTAGAGATTACTTTTTACGTTTGCAAGTGTGAGCTGGTGAAGTGCTCGACTTATGTATCGTACCATGTACTGACTCACTGTACCATGCCATATGTGTACTGCAGTGTGCTGGTGGTGGTAGGTCACTGCTTTGTTTTTGTATGCTATCAGATGGAAGAGTCCAAGTGCTCGAACTACTGTATTTGCTAATGTTAATGCTAGTGCTCGCTGCACCTTTGTTCTTGTTACAGCAATTTTAACTTGTAATAATATAAGTTTGTGCTGGTCTGGGAACATGGTGAAGGAAAAATTAATTTTTTTAAATAAAATTAACTTCGTTTTTTAAATAATTTTTATAATGATTATTGATTCATTTTTTGTTCAGAAGGAAATATATCTGCAAATATGATATACAACAGGCATTTTGTTATACAAATAATAATAATGATAAAAATGAAATATGGTTGGGTTAAACAAGTGGTTTGTTCATGTAAATAATTAATTACTAAATAAGTTGACAAATTCAAGTTTTTGATAATATGGAATGGCCAAATAGATATGGATATGGATTTGTCAAATGCATGAGTAAGTTAAAATGGTGATTTGAGAGTTTTAAGCTTTTCAAATTAATGAGATTGTGAATGTATGTATGAGCTTATATGTATTTACTAAATAGTTTTTCTGTGTGCATCTGCAAATAGCACCCCACACTAATGCTAACAATTGAAGCTCAGTACCTGAGCTGAATCAGGATCTCAGACAATGTATCAAAAATCACTTACGTACGCACGCGTACATGTCTAATAAGCAGTTTATTTACTCGTGTATGCTGATTGTATCATGGCAAGTGGTGGAATGTTTGACAAATGGGTATTTTATCAACAAATTTGCTTTTCAGTGCATTGCTTTTCAGTGGAGGTGCCCATTGGCCATGTACATCTCTTTTTAAGGGCATTATGTGTATTTTTTCATTGGGGGGGGGCTCTGAGAAATGTTGGTGTGAGAGGGGCACATTGCTTTGTATTTTTCTATTTTCATGGATAAATAGCATTTAAAAAGAAGTTTATATTTCATCAAATATAGTGATTGTTCGATTTGTCTCGTTTTAGATCATTTAATATTTGGGTGCTAGTGAGAAACTAATATTGAACTTTCATAAGGAAAAGTTATGTGGTGGTCTTTTTAAAAGAAGAAATTTGTGTTATTTTCAGTTGTCTTTTTTGTAACGAGGTTGGAAAGGTAATCAAGTGTTTATTAATGTATTTTTACTGTTAAAAATATTAATTTTTAATTTTTTTTTAACAGCTATGCAGATCGTTGATGCTGGTACAATGTCTTCTCCAGGTGATCATCATATGC
>CM021537.1:7691774-7705363 GCA_010994315.2 Pisaster ochraceus | reverse complement strand
ACAAAGTATAGTTTCCAAAGCACAAAGTGTGAATGTAAGTGTAAAGTCACTGCAAGTAATGAACATGAAGCATGTAGAAGATGTTGATGAAGCCTGTAATGCTGCTGTAGATGCCAAAGCTAATGGAAGACTTACCAGATATTCAGCATTTCAAAAGGAAGTAAGTGTTTTGAGAGACAATTCTTTGAAGATCAATAATGATGTCAAGTGTCATTGTGATATGAAGGAAAACACAGAGGAAATATTGAGGTCAATTGATATGAAGTGGACAGAACTGAATGACATCTTGAATGAGGTATCTGTGTGTAGAAATGAAATCATGATGATGTGCAACGTCATAGATTCAAATTGCCAAGCCATCTCTTTAACTATGAAGAAAATTGATGTGAAATGTAGCAAGCAAAAAAGGAAGGACAGATTATCTAGAAACAAGAAATTAATGACAATGTATTATTGTGGCAAGAGTAAGAGAACAACTATCATGCCCAAGAAATCTGTGAGAAAAATTGGAATGGTTAAGACCATTAAAGCAAAGTGTGATTGCTGTACAAAGCAGGAAGAGTTAAATATGTCTGATGATGAGGTGATATTTGATAGGTTTATTTGTCAAAGTGCAAGACCTCAGACTAAACGTATCACAAAGAAGGCAAAGAGTAGATTGAACTATAATCATAAAAGGAATGGTAAAGTGATAGAATGTCGGATGTCGAAGAAAGACAAGAAGATCCATGACAATACACAAAAGAGTATCTTTCATCATACTAAAAGGACACTTTCTACAGTTGTGAAGAATTTAGATTGTCTGATCAGAAAGAATAACTTGTCTGAGAAAGTGCAATATGAGAATGGAAATGGTAACAGATATATGAGAAGGCGGATTAACACCAAACAGAGAACTGCTGCAATATGCAAAGTGGAAGGTACACATACTAAGAAACATAGTCGGTGTAATACATTAAATGGAGTGACTCACAAGAATACCTTTAATAAGTGTTGGATTTGTAAAGATGATGCACATGTATATGATTCAGATATTGAAAGTGCAATACAATGTGAGAAATGTAATGTTTGTTTTCATTTTAGTTGTACTAAGCTATTGAGTATGAAGGGTCTTTTGATTGATAAAAGTGTCACATGGATGTGTTCCAAATGTGGATATTTAAACTACTGTGTAAATATGTTTTGTGATTTTGGTATTTCTGCAGGTCCAAATGGGTTTTATGTGAATTTGTACTGTGTTGAGGAACATTGCTCCAATGAACTGGTTGATGTGAAATGCTCTCAAGACAAAGAAAGAAGACATGTAAGTGAATTTGTGTGGAAAGAACAAGAACAGGGCAATGCAAGGTTATCACGAAGGAAAATGAAGAAAGAGTGTGAACAAAGTGGAGGATATTTCATGAGAAATAAGAAAACAAATAAGCTCTCTGAAAAAAATCCAGATGTGAGTGCAGCAAAAACAAACGAGAAAAGACGTGTGATGAGCAAAGAAATCAAAAGTAAAAATGATGATCAACAGAAGCAACAAAAGAATACTAAATCAAAGAAAAGACAGTTGTCTCCAAGTAAAGAAATGATTGAGAAGACATTTAAGAGACATGTACATGTAGATGTAAAGACATCGGGAAATCAGAGTTTTGTTGTACAGGGTAAATTCCATCAAGGTGATCATAGATACCAGGCTAACAGTGGAAAACAATGCGTACCAAACAGTTTGTGTGCTATTATGTATAGTTATGTGAAGGACTTGAATAAGTGGTCTGGTGATGATATGGATTTTGTGTTAAATACTGGCAATGAGTTGTATGGACACTTATCCCAGAGTACTACTATAAATAATAACTACTTGTTGATACATGAATTACCCACTGAGTTGGAAGTGTACAGTAGACATTTTAATATGAAATACCACGAGTCTGTAACTGGTACTTTTGGAGAGGATGATAATTTATCTGAATTTAACATGATTTCAATGAAATGTGCACTGGAGCAGAATTTACAAAGATATAATGCTTGTTTTTTATGCTTTCATGAAAATACATTTGCAGTGATGGCTCAGAATGGTATGTACTGTGTTTTTGATTCTCATTCTAGAGATAGCAATGGACAGCAAATTAGTGAAGGAAGAAGCTTGATGAAATGTGTAGCTACATGGCAAGGTGTGTACAGGTATTGTCTTGACTTGGGTAATTCTATGAATCTTTGTAGTAATGAGCAATTTGAGTTAACTGGTGTGACTATGTGGCTAGATAATGGTAATGATGACCTGATGAGTAAGGAAAGTACATGTTGCAGTAGCTTCCATGAGGATGAAGATAATGTTATGGAAGACAATGAACAGGGTCTATGCAAAGATGCAAATAAACAAGGTGAATGTGAAAGTACTTGTGGAGTGACAAGCAAGATCTCGTTGAGAGATACTAATATGTGTTATGAAATGAATAATGATAATAATAACAGTGAAGTTGAATATGTAGGTATTGTGCAGGTATCTGGCTTTGATTTCATTCCAATGACGATTGATTTTATGATAGCATTATGCAGGAGACTTTGTATTGGTAATATTCATTTGGCATCTGATAATGTAGCAAAAGAATGTTTGAACATGGGTGAACCTAATTGCATTGAAAGAATTAAAGGTGATGGGAATTGTTTCTTCCGAGCTGTTTCATATGCTATTTCTGGTACTGAAGATAATCATGTGCAGTTGAGAATGGCTACTGGCAATCATCTGTTGAGTAATGGTAATCAATTCCACGGGTTTTTAAGAGAAGGTTTTGATAATGTCCAGGATTATGTAACAAGACAAGGAATCTTTGATGTTGGTACATGGGCTACTGAGGTTGAAATAATGGCTATGGCACATATGCTTCAAGTTGATATTTATACGTATGATGATGTGTACAAGAAGTGGTACAGGTTCTCAGCAGAAAGTTTTGATGGAAGTGAAAATGTTGATAAAATGACTGGTCTGGGAATTTACCTAAATCATGCAAACAGAGTTCATTATGATGTTGTTCTATCTGTACATGAGATTTCAGATCAGATGATTCCTCAAAAGAGTGATTTGTGTGTACCGTCAAAACTGGGTGAATTAACCAGAAGGAAGCTTGGACCAGAAACTAAAAAGGGCAAGACTGAAGGAAAGAAATCTGATGTGAAACGTAAACCTAAGAGGAGAAAACGAGTAAGTTTAAAGAAAAAGCAAAAAGAACAAAAAGAAAGAATGAGGAAAAAACGGAGTGAGGCAAAAATTGAGAAAGTTCATGATCCTGCAGATAAGAAAAGGCAATATGAGCGTAAAAAATACAAAACTGACGTTGTGCATAGAGAAGCAAAGAAGGCAAAGAATAGGGAATACTCGAAGAATAAGTATCATGATGACGACAAATTCAGTACAGAGAAAACAAGTGACATCCAGAAGAATTTGAGTAAATCATACAGGGAGTCCAAAATTGCATCTGTTAAAAGAAGGTATGAAGATGACAGTGAAAACAAAAAAGCAAAACTTAAAGCTAGTAAGGTAAAATATGCAGATAATGCTATGTTCAGGGATAGTGTGAAAAATGCAAGTTAAGTGAAATATGGAAGTAATGATAAGTTGAGAGAAGAAGTGAAAAATGCAAGTACAGTGAAGTATGCACGAAATGATAAGTTCAGAGAAGAAGTGAAAAATGCAAGTACAGTGAAGTATGCACGAAATGATAAGTTCAGAGAACAGATGAAAAATGCAAGTACAGTGAAGTATGCTAGCAATTATAAGTTCAGAGAACAGATGAAAAATGCAAGTACAGTGAAGTATGCACAAAATGATAAGTTCAGAGAACATATGAAAAATGCAAGTACATTGAAGTATGCACAAAATGGTAAGTTCAGAGAACAGATGAAAAATGCAAGTACAGTGAAGTATGCTAGCAATTATAAGTTCAGACAAGAAGTGAAAAGTGCAAGTAAGGTGAAATATAGAAGTGACGATCATTTCAGAGAAGAAGTGAAAAGTTTTAGTAAGATGAAATACCAAAGTCATGATCTGTTCAGAAAAGTAGTGAAAAGTTTTAGTAAAAAGAAATATCAACAAAATGTGGCATTCAGGAAGCGAATCATAAATAGGATCAAATTTAAATATCGATACATTTCCAGTTACAAGAAGAGGACCATTCATAATGTTAATGTTGCACGTAGATATCACAATGATATGAAATATAAAAACAAAGTTATTGCTGCTTCAAAGATGAAATATAAACATGATGAGAAATTTAGGAAATATGTGATCAAAAGTAATATAAGAAAATATAAGAGCAATGAGTGTTTTAGACAGAATATAGTTAACAGGAATATCTCAAGAACATTCTTGAAAAAGAGAGAATCTTGTGTTTTGAGTAATGTAATCAGAAATTTTAGGAAAGAAGTGTCAAATGGACCCGAGTATGTGTGTGCTGTGTGTCATAGACTTATGTTTCGTAAGCAAGTGATTAAATGTAGGAAGAGCAAGTACAGGAAAAGTGATTCTATCTCTGAGAAGTATTTACATAAATGTGATGACAAGTGTGAAAAGGTATGTGCTGTATCACAATCAAGCAGATGTTGTCTTTGGATCTGTCATACCTGTGACCGAAAATTAATTAATGTTAAGATTCCCGCAGAAGCTTCTTATAATAATTTACAACTTGTAGATATTCCAGAGGAATTAGCATGTTTGAACAGATTGGAAGAACACTTGATTGCATTAAACATTCCTTTCTTGAAATTAATGGCATTACCTAAAGGTGGACAGCATGGAATACATGGCCCAGTGGTATGTGTACCATCAAATGTCTCTGAAACAGTGAAATCATTACCTCGTCCACAAAATGATGATCAGATGATCCGTGTGAAGCTCAAGAGGAAATTGTCATATAAAGGATACTATGAGTATCAATTTGTAAACAAGGAACAGGTAGAGAGAGCTTTACAATATCTTAAACAGCATAATAAGTGGTATTATGACATAGAGATTGATTCAGAATGGAAGAATACTTTATCAGAAGATGCATGTGATATGAACAAGGATGGAGATGACGTACATGTAGATGTTAATGCTGAAGATGACAATGATGAAGAAACTGATGAGGATCGTTTACGTGGTATACCTCTAGATACTTGCTTACAGCCAGCAGATATAGGACAAGAAATTCTTGATCAGTATTTTGATGATGTCTATTGTGTTGCACCATCTGAAGAAAATAGTCCCATACGAGTGTTAATGGAAGAAAGCAATGAAGCTAAATGTTTCCCAGTATTATTTCCAAAAGGTCAACCTGTATTTAGTGATGAGCGTAATGTGAGGCTGACTCTTTCTAGATACCTGCACAATAGATTGATGAATGCTGACAACAGATTTGCAAAGAGTACACAATACATATTTTATGCTCAATATCTGTCGGAAATTAAGCAAGTGATTTCCAGTGTTTCTATTGCAATACGAAAAGGTACAGGCAAGACAAGGGATGGTGTTAATGTCACAGCTAGTATGCTTACTGACAAGGACAAGTTGAAGAGTGTGTTAAAATCTGATAGTGGATATAAGTTTTTGAAGTCAATTAGAGGTACACCCCCATACTGGCAATCAACTCAGAAAGATGTATTAGCGATGATTAGACAACTGGGTATTCCCATGTGGTTTTGTTCATTTTCTGCAGCTGATATGAGATGGCCTGAACTTATGAATACAATACTTAAACAACAAGGTGATTCTAGAAGAATAGATGATCTGGACTGGAATGAGAAATGTACAATACTGAGGAGTAATCCTGTAACTGTGGCTAGAATGTTTGATTCGATACATTTTTGAAAGATGTGATAATGTCAAAAGCAGCACCTATTGGAAAAGTGAAAGACTACTTTTATAGAGTTGAATTCCAGCAAAGAGGCTCTCCTCATACTCATTGTCTGTTTTGGATTGAAGATGCACCTAAGTTGGGTACAGAGAGTGATGATGAAGTGGCAGGGTTTGTTGATAAGTATGTAAGTTGTGCATTGCCATCAAAGGAAGAAGATGAAGAGTTGAACGAGATTGTAAGTAAAGTACAGCAACATAGTAAACGACATTCCAAATCATGTAAGAAAAATAAAACTGTATGTCGGTTTAACTTCCCAAGACCACCATCAGAAAGGACATTTGTTTGTAATCCAGAACCAGTAGACTTTGATGATTGTAGTGTGTCTGACAATGAGACTAGTAATGAAGATGATGCCAAGGAATTGCTGAAATCAGTGTGGAATGCAGTCAATGATGAGACTAATCAGTGCAAGACAACTAAGGAAATATTTACAAGCATTGGAATTACACAGAAGGATTTTGAGAAGGCAAATGATGTGTTAACTAAGAAAGTGAGCTTTGTATTGAAACGAGAACCTCAAGATGTGTGGGTTAATCAGTATAATCCTGACTTGTTGAGATGCTGGAATGCAAACATGGACATTCAATTTATCAGTGATGTATATGCATGTGTTGCGTATGTAGTGTCTTACATGTCAAAAGCTGAACGTGAGATGGGGTTATTGTTGAGACATGCACAGAGTGAGGCTGAAAAGGGAAATCTAGATGCTAAGCAATCTATGAAACAACTTGGTAGTGTGTATTTGCAAAATCGTGAAGTGTCTGCCCAAGAAGCTGTTTATCGTTGCTGTACATTACGACTTAAAGAGGGTTCTAGAAAAGTTGAGTTTGTACCTGTTGGAGAAAATCCTGTTCGAATGAGCTTGCCTTTGAGTGTAATACAAAACAAGTCCAATAATAGCAGTAATGGTGATGATGATGATGGTGATGATGACGTGTGGATGATAAGTAAAGTAGATAGATACAAAGCAAGACCAGAAATAGAAATATTTGCGTCAATGTGCCTTGCCACATTTTGTTCTGAGTACAGAGTGATTTATAAAACATTTACATGTAATATGTCATTTGAGAAGAGGCAATCCACAGTGTATACATTGAAGAATAACTTAGGAAATGTACAGAAAAGAAGTCGAACTGAACCAGCCGTCATAAGATATCCAAGATTTTCAATCTTGAAATGTCCTGAGAAATACTACCACAGTATATTACAGCTATTTTTGCCACATCGTGTTGATACACATTTGAAACCACCACAATTTGAAACATACAGACATTTTTATGAACATGGTTTTGTGAAATTACAAGGGAGTGTACATTCTGTTAAGAGTATTGTGGAAAGTAATCGTCATAGATTTGAAATTGAGTCTTTGGAAGAAGCAGAAGAACATCTAGAGAAGTTTGGTCCTCAGGAAGATGCATGGGCGTTGATTAGTCCAGAAACAGAATTGGAGAGACTTGAAAATGAAGGAAAACAACAGATAGAAGTGGAAGATAGTGATAATGAGTTAGTTATTCCAGACTTGAAATCAGACAAGAAGGAAGATAAGGTATGTGATATTGAGTCACATTTAGCAAGAGTATCAAAGTCTGCTGCACTGAATATGATGAGGTCTTAAACACAAAACAGAGACAGGTATTTTATAAAATCAGACAGTGGTGTTTAGACAAGGCTAATGGTAAAAACTCTGATGCGTTTCATGTATTTATTACTGGTGGTGCAGGAACTGGCAAGAGTCACACACTAAGGTGTATATACTATGAAGCAACACGTATCTTAAGATCAATGATGAGAAATCCTGATGATGTGTCTGTATTAATAACTGCTCCAACAGGTCTGGCCGCATTTAATGTCAATGGTGCTACAGTGCACAGTGCATTATGTATATCTACTGATGTGTCATTACCTTATCAACCACTGCGTGAAGAAAAGATCAGTACGCTTCGTAATAAACTTGAACAGTTGCAGATTTTGATTATAGATGAGATTTCTATGGTTGATCAGAAAATAATGTGTTACATTCATGGACGTTTGAGGCAGATTAAGCAGAGTAGGAATGATATGCCTTTTGGAAATGTCAGTATTCTAGCATTAGGTGATTTCTATCAATTACCCCCAGTAAGAGGAAAATCTTTGTATCAGAGTGATATTGCAGCTAATCTGTGGAATGATAATTTCAAGATTATTGAATTGGATGAAGTAATGAGGCAACGTGATGATGCTAAGTTTGCTGCTACATTGAACAGACTGCGTGTAAGAAGGAAGAGTGAAGCAATGCAAAGTAGTGACATAGCAATGTTGAAAGGTCGTGAAACTGGAGAAGAATGGAATGATGCTGTACACATATTCCCAACTAACAAACAGGTTGATAAACAAAATATCAAGATTGTACATACGGAATGTAAAGAGTGTATATGTATAGAAGCCAAAGATTATCAAGTTGAAGGTAGGAATTTGAAAATCAGACGCAATAAACCACTAAACAAGGCATATGGGACACTGCCACAAACTCTATTGATTGGTATTGGTGCAAGAGTCATGCTTACTAAAAACATTGATGTTTCTGATGGACTGGTTAATGGAACCTTTGGAACTGTGTCAAATATAGTGATGTCATCTGATGAGTCTGAACCAAAGTGTATTAAAATTAAATTTGATAACAAGACTGTTGGCATGAAGCTAAGAAGGCAGTCTGTATGGTGTACATCTGATGAAGATTCTGTACCAATTGAGATTCAAGAGGAGAATATTGGTAAGAAATGTATGAGACATCAGTTTCCATTAAAACTAGCTTGGGCATGTACAGCACACAAAGTACAAGGAATGACAACAAGCAAAGCAGTTGTGTGTCTTGATCGTATATTTGCAGCTGGACAAGCATATGTGAGTTTGAGTCGTGTAACTTCATTAGATGGTCTTGTCATTGAAGGATTTCATGAGAAGTATATATATTGTAATGAAGCAGTAGCTGATGCTTTGAAAGGTATGACAAGGTTTATTGATGATGAAAGAATACATCAGTCTACAAGTACATCTGCCACTGTGACTATTACGATGCATAATATCCAGGGATTGCAAGCACATTACATGGACATGAAATGTAACAGTGAAATGTTAGAATCAGATTTCATTTGCCTGACAGAAACATGGGCTGAAGATCAATTGCAATATGACTTTCAACTGGATGGCTTTAAGTGTTATCATCAACCAAGACACCTCTCATATGATAATGGCAGTGAAGTGACAGAGAAATTAAAGCAGCAATACCATGGAGGTGTAGCAGTGTATAGTAAAACAACCAAAACAATTAGTAGACTAATGTTGCCTGTAAGAAATCTTGAATATATTGCGCTTCAAATTATTGCTCATGTATCAGTGGCAGTGGTAGTAATCTATCGACCAGCATCATATGTGATTGGAGAGTTCATATCTAACTTAAAAATCCTTGTGAATGAAGTTCAAAAAGTATCCAACAGATGTATTATTATGGGTGATTTTAATGAAGATGTAATGAATCCAAGAAGCTCTTCTCATGTTGCTAAGTTAATGGCTGAGCACAATTATAAGCAGTGTGTCACTAAGGCTACTACAGAGAAGGGTACATTAATTGATCATGTGTATGCAAGAGGTATAGAGTCTGTACATACGTATGTAATGCCCACTTATTACAGTTATCATGAAGCAGTTAAGACTTGGTTTTGAAGCATTAAGCATTTCAACAAAGACATAATGTACAATGTTTTCCTAGTAATACAAATAATCACGTCATAGGTATTTGTATTACTAAGAAAACATTTCTTTTGAGTATGAATGAATCAGATAATTAAGCAAATGTTTTTGGACAAAAAATAAATATGTTCATAGAGAAGTTTACACATTGAGTCTGTACATATGAATGTAAAACATCATGTATAACATTGATGATAGACTCAGTTTTTTTTGTCAACAAGGCACAAAATACATAGTGACATGACAAAGAGTACATGTGGGTAAGGCAATCAGTTAAAACAGTATGTAAATTATCAATGTTATTACATATAGATATGATCATCAGGGCACATTTAATTAGTGAGAAGTGACTGTTTGATAGGCATCATATTTTCTTGCCCTCGGTACAAAACCCAGCAAAATTGTTATTAAAAGCGTAAAAAGTTTATATAAGCCTACAGCATGTAAACATGTCGGTCAGCCCTTGTACTAAATACAATCTTTTTACTTTCTTTCCATGGCTAATAACATGCCTGATTGATAACACATGAAAAGACACTGAAATGTGTTTGCATAAGTATGAGAAATACATGTAAGACATGTAAAAAATATTAATGACAAAATAGGCCCTATTACTACGGTGAGAAAAGTTAACAATGTTAATATGATGCTAAAGTATTAAAATAGAAAATACTGTAAAAACAAATGGCAACAACTTCTAAAAAACACTATAAAAAACACTTAATAAACTAATAATACTAATAAGAAATTTAATAATAGTATGTTCTCAGCATTCATAAAATGAGTTTTAAAATAAAATGTTATTTTGTTGGTTTACAGAGCACAGACACCCATGCCTTTGTCTCAAGCAGAGTATGTACATTGTCACCCACCACCATCACATACTGTTGTCTGTACTGCTCATATGGGGTGTGACAAAGGTCACACCCACCCATGGACTGCCATCACAGACTGTTGTCTGTACTGCTCATATGGGGTGTGACAATGGTCACACCCACCCATGGACTGCCATCACAGACTGTTGTTTGTATTGCTGATACATGTATGAGGTGCGACAAAGGTCACACCCACCCATGGACTGCCATCACAGACTGTTGTCTGAACTGCTCATATAGGGTGTGACAATGGTCACACCCTGCATCATGGACTACCATCACAGACTGTTGTATGTTGTACTGCTCATACGGTGGGTGACACAAGTCATGCACCCACAGTGCACTGCCAGCAGAGACTTCTGTTTACAGTGCTCATTAACATGTAGTGTGGTGTTCCTCACACCCACCATGGACAGCCATCACTGACTCTTTTCTGTGTGGTGACATAAAGGCTATCCACAAACCATCGTCTGCTATCCAAGATCATTGTCTACTCTGCGCATAACATGTAGGGGACATCCTTCGGTCATAGCCACTATGACCCGGCAACAGAAAATCTTGTCTGTACTAATCATTTGTCATCACAAATTGGTGATATCTACCATGGACTGTTACCACTATTAGAAACTGTTGATGACACTGTTCTTGGTCAGCAATGGTCACACCCTCTTGGAACTACAGTCACAATCTGTTTGCTCTGCATGTATTATGTGTTGTGACATGGTTACACCCATGTTTACACCCACCATGGACAACAATCACAGACTGCTGTGTACTCTGCTCATTTATAATTTGACTTTGTGACCCACTTGGGAGTGTGACAATCGCTACACCTACATGTACCAGGAACTACAATTACATACTCTTATTTGAAATACTCATGTTACATAGTGTGACAATTGCCATACTCATCATAGACTACCACCAGATGCCTTCTTTGATCAAACAGTTGCAATGGTGACATCCAGACCTAGCGTGCACTGTTGTCTTTAAGGTTCAGTTTAGGGATGAGACAATGGTGACTCCATGAGGGGACTGACATCATAGACAGTGTCTTCACTGCTTATATGGATTTTTATTTAGCCTTTATGTACATGTAGGTCACACCAACGTTGGACTGCCATTATAGACTGCATTTTTTTCCATACCTGGGGCTGATTTATTAAACAATGTTAGTTTTGTGATTTGGACTGCTTTTGAATTCATCGATCATAAACCCTGCTGCTTATTAACAAATCGTTGTGGTTAGGTTTCAGGGAATCAATATCATGTATTTCTTAAATTTGCAATGATACTTTCAATAGAATGCTATGAGTCAGATACATGTACAACCAAACTTTGTCTGGCTGTAAAATCCTTAATGGCAACCTTCCTCAGGGAACAAAACGGGATCCCCTGGTAGCATCAGACGCCTCTGCTAGTGTTTTTCTAAGTACATGTACATGTACATCAATAATCTAACTCTGGCTGAAAATGGTCCATGTTCTGAAACTGGTGGTCTTCAGGCTGATTAAGATACATTTGTTGATTGGACAAAGAACAATATATAATTTTGAATCCATCTACGTACAAGTAATATATGTAAATGACAAGCCCTTCAAGTCTGTTTCAGGACGGACCCTCCTCAGCCAATTTAATATTCAGCTAACTTTTGTTTCCACTGCTAAAGTTTTGGCGTTGACATCCAAAATGACTTGAAACAAGACAACCATTTTGGTCATATCATGGTCATATGCAGAAAAGACAAACAAAAACATGTCATTTACTTTGTATGTTTTGTAAGTTGTACACTGAAAAGGTTTCATTTTAATATAGACTGGCTGTCTGTAGTATACAAGGGATACATTACGTAGTCCCTGTAGAAATGTGTGAATGTTCTCTGGAATTCATCACTTACTAAATCTCAGGTCAATGCTTTGGAGAATGCAACAAAGAGGGCATGTAAAATTATGTTTGGCAAAAATTATAGTACGTATGGATTGTGGAAACAAAACTCTTTCTGAACGAAGGCAGGCCCATTGCCTCAAATTTACCCAAATACTGACCAATTGCAAGCAAACAGAAAATCTCATCCCTACCATAAAGGCCCAAACAGGAAAAACACCCATTGTAGGAATCTGTGCAACTCCATCTCACTACTTCCCTGTCAGACAAATTGATTCAGAAACATCCCGATTCTACATTTCATTGATTTATTAAACATCTAAATTATTATATTTAATTTCACAATGTCTAAACCATATTAATCAATTGATTTGGTACACTTTTGGTCACTCTTTCATGTGCTTATAATTATTTATAGATTAGTATACATCTGCTTAATTAAATACAATTTGTTACCCTTGCATAGTAAGAACTTAGTCTTAAGCATGCAAAATGTATTTTTGTGATGTTCTCAAATAAATAATAATAAAATAATAACTATGATGAGAGTGAAATTACTACTGTAATGACGATTATGTGATGATGTGATTTATTCTTAAGCCATGTTGACATAATAGTTATCTGTGATAAGCATTAACTTTTGTACGGGTGGGGGAAATAACATGTTTAATGTGCCATAAGTTACAAGGTGGTACAACAAATTATAACTCTTTTACGTATGGTTCAGACGATATATAAGTTATATAAGTTTAAAATAATAAAATGTAAATAATAAACTACCAAGGCAAGGCTAAAGCTATTAATAAGCTATACCGCACAGACCTTGAAATAAATTGTGGTGGGAGAATTAAATGAAATTGCATGCGAATAAACCGTACTAATATCTCAAAACGCTTCCGTATTTAGTAGTTCGAGGACTCTCCACAAGCAAGAGGGCGCTATACAGGTTCACCGTTAACTGTATTTGTAGAAGCGAAGCAGCGAACCAAAATGAACGGTACAAAGGTGGGACGATGCCACGCGTGTAGACTGTGGGTCTGGCCGTATGCAGCGTGTTACGATGCCTAGATTTGGAAGCAAAGGCTGTGTGGTGTGGAGACCGTATGCGATGTACAGCGTGAATTACGTGCAATGTACACACACACGATGATCGTGCTTTGTTGACGATACTTGTTTTTAAATCGTTAATATCGTCAACAAAGGATTAAAAACCCTCGGTCGAACT
>CM021537.1:7660914-7677696 GCA_010994315.2 Pisaster ochraceus | reverse complement strand
GAAACTTCTAGGACAACGACACGTATAGGGTGGGTTCAAGATACACTTCATTATAGGGACCTCGAATCGTTACATTTTGTTACCAGACTGATGTTGAATCAACATTGATTTTAAATTGCTATTATCGCAACGCAATAACAACCTTTATCCAGCATTGCACATACGTCAAAAACATTACGTTGAAACAACGTTACCAAACTGATGTTGGATCAACATTGATTTAAGGTTGTTATTATCGCGATGCAAAAACAACCTTTATCCAACATTGCATCGTTACGATGAAACAGAGTTAAAAGACTGATGTTGGATCAACATTGATTTTAGGTTGTTATAATCACGACGCAAAAACAACCTTTATCCAACGTTGTACATACGTCAACGATATTACATTAGTACAACGTTTCCAGACTGATGTTGTATTAACATTGATTTTAGGTTGTTATTATCGTGCCACATAAACAACCTTTATCCAACATTGTACATACTTCAAAAACATTACGTTGATACAACGTTACCAGACTGTTGCTGGATCAACATTGATTTTAGGTTGTTATTATTGCAACACAAAACAACCTTTATCCAACATTGTACAATTGTCAAAAACATTACATTGAAACAATATAACCAGACTGATGTTGGATCAACACCAATTTAAGGTTGTAATTATCGCGACGCAAAAACGACCTTTATCCAATTATGTTACATTAGGTTGAAACAACGTAGCCAGACTGATGTTGGATCAATTATGATTTTAGGTTGTTATTATCGCGACGCATAAACAACCTTTATCCAACATTGTACAATTGTCAAAACATTACGTTGATACAACGTTACCAGACTGATGTTTGATCAACATTGATTTTAGGTTGTTATTATCGCGACGCAAAAACAACCTTTATCCAACATTGTATCATTACGTTGAAACAATGTTACAAGACTGATGTTGGATCAACATTGATTTTAGGTTGTTATTATCGCGACCGAAAACAACCTTTATCCAACATTGTACATACGTCAACAATTTTACGTTAGTACAATGTTACCAGACTGATGTTGGATCAACATTGATTATAGGTTGTTATTATCGCGCCGCATAAACAACCTTTATCCAACATTGTACAATTGTCAAAAACATTACGTTGAAACAATATTACCAGACTGATGTTGGATCAACACCGATTTTAGGTTGTAATTATCGCGACGCAAAAACAACCTTTATCCAATATTGTACTATTACGTTGAAACAACGTAACCACACTGATGTTGGATCAACATTGATTTTAGGTTGCTATTATCGCGACGCAAAAACAACCTTTATCCAATGTTGTACATACGTCAAAAACAGTACGTTGAAACAACGTTAACAGACTTATGTTAGATAAACATTGATTTTAGGTTGTTATTATCACACACAAAAACAACCTTACACCAACGTTAACACAGCGTCAAACTACAACTTAAAATCAACGATGCAAATTTGACATTGAGATAACATTGCTTTATGGTATTTCAACGTTGCGACGCCATTTCAACCAATATTCAACATTGAAATAACGTCCTGTACCCACTGGGCTTGCTGTATGACCAATTCAACTGTAAAGTTTTATAAAAAAACTTTGTTTGTGATTCCAACATCATTTTGAGACCATTTTGACATCTTGAAATTCTTCCAGTGTTTGGTTCCAACGACGTAATGGTTCTGACGACGTAACTGTTCTGAACAAGCAAGGGCTATTTTAAAAATTGAAAAAAATTGCAGCGCAGAAAAACTTCAAATTTCCTTCTGACTAATAACTCTACACATAATTAACAAATATAAAAAGTCTAATTAGTTTTAGTGATTTTGTTTAAGTTGATCTTTATGAGAGTCAAGTCGGGGCAAGTAAATAATATTAGGCTAATATACTTCGCCCAGTTTCATAGAACTGGCAAAATGTATTGCTTAACAATTGTCTGCTAAGCAAAAAATAGCGGAATGTCAGCCTAAAATTTCGCATGTCACATGGAAGTTTGGGTGGTAACTTCTGGTAAAAAATATATTTGATGTGCTTTAGCAGCTCTTTGAAATTTGGCCCTTATCAATAGAAAGACTGAATTTATAACAAATGATTGATACCCATACCACAGAAAACAGAAAATTACAAGGTCATTTTTGTGAAGCAGAAATTTTGTATTTGATCATTGACGGACCACGATGGACCAAAGTTGGACTTTGATGCACCCTCAATCAATGTATTCTTTTCTTCATGACGCACCATTCTAGGTAGTCACGTTCCTTCTTGCAATTGACAAGTGTATAAGCTACTGTGTGAACATAAGACCAAAGGTAAGAATAGTAACAGTGACTATATATTATTAAACAATCTTTCTTACTTTCTGTCTTTCACTAAACACCTTTGTTTTCATGGCTTTTAACCTTTTTGGGGGTGCTGAGTATTGTTGGGTTTGTGTATAGAAAATATTTTACCCCTTGACACCTGCAAGATAATAACAAAGAAAACAAGTAATGTTAGTCTAAAGTGAAATATCATTGCACTTTCTATTAAGCTTGTAGTATACAGCGTGCATGTGTTGTTCCTTTCTTACCTGGAAGTGATCCCTTGGCTCAAGTATTTTTGTCCACAATATATTGCTTGAAGTACTTGTGGACAAGCAATGTATCATGTGGGTGCCATCTTGCGAACATTCTTGCTAATAAATCAAACAACAACAAATAACTAACATCTTGTATAAAACTAATTTGTTTGTCTTGCTATTTATATTCTTCTGCTGCTGAATAGATTGTGGAATTCGGGAGACTACTAGTTCTAAAAAGCACTGTCCTGCTCAATAACTAATACCTCGGCGGAAGATAGGAAGTCGGCAGGGACTACTTCTTTTGCTTAGTGGATCTAGGGGATAGCTTCTCATTATTGACTTCATTGCCGCGGAGTGAGTTCTAAATTTGTCTGAACATTTATACTAGTCTGCTATAGTCATTGCCAGGAGACAGTTACATCTTTCTGCTAATTAATATTCAAAAGTAACGCAGTGACAAAAACCACCAAAAAGCAGTTTTGTCTGTGAAAGGGATAAAAAGGGTGCTTTCCGGTGATATTTATGTAAAAATACATCTCTGGGCTTATTTACTTCAATTGTGGAAAAAAAAAAATTTAAAGTAAATTCCGAGACAGTTACATTTTGTTTTATTAATATGTCCCTATTTCCTTCGCATAGTGCAGGCCACCAGCCTAAATACAAGCTCATTTAAAAGGTCAGATCTTCAGCGAGTACCGGTAACCTTCAGTTATAAGGTCTTTTGCACTAGCCATTGCTGTAATAGCATCAGCTTATTATTTGAAAGAGACCTTACGTGACGTGTAGTGTGTACAAAGTCTTAGTACTTTTTTCAGGGATGAGATTCTGAAAAAATGACAAAGTCTGAAATTTGTTCATCACTGGAGGTGAAGACATGTAAAGCTTAAAGTTTGTATTTAAACAAGTGCAATGTGAAGTCCATGCGTCATAATGTCAAATACAGTGCTAACACACATCGGTGTAGTGTAAATATAATAATAAATAAATTTTAAAAATGATTTATCCCCGATGCAAAATTAACATTTATTAAGTCAAAACAATACGACAGTGATGTCATTTGGAAGCTTAATTTCAGTTTGAGATCATTGGGGGGAAAAGAATCTGACAAAAAATTGCAACAAATTTTAATTTAATAAATAAATGCTACCAGTATGAGTATGTCTGAGTGTACTTTTTCCGTGTGAAGCATAGTTAACTTCAGCATCACACCACAGGCACAGTGCCTTACCCAACTTGCTCAACTTCCGGATGAATTCTGACAGAAATAATCCTCCAGATTTCAATTCTACCCAATCCCACCGCCAGGCTTTTTAAATTTCTTTGTCGGTTTCCTTTGTCAACCTCCAGGAATCCCGACTAACGATATCTTTATGACATAGTGCAGAAGTTGACTCACACAAGTTCCGTGAAGCAGGAAAGCAGGCACGCACAACCAACGTGTAAATAGGCGCGCTAGGCCAAGTTTGCATAAAAATACCAAATGATGATACTGCCTGGTATCCAGCACATATTTGTGAGCATGGACACCAGTTAGTATTGGCAGCTAGTCCACAAATGGTCATAACGCTGAATTTGGCCATTGCACACTGTTTATTGAAAGTGCGTTGCTGTGTGGGGCAAGATCCGAGCTCGGTTTGACAAGCTAATGACGGCCGGCCGTGCACCTGTGGCCGTGCTGCGTGCAGAGAGACAGCGTGCACGTACGCAAGGCAAATTACAAAATTAAAGAGGTGACACAAAGCAAACTAGTAACAAAAAGTGTTTTATTTCATTTCAAAATCTTCAAAACTTATGTTATTTTATTGTCAGTTTAAATGTTGGAAAGTGAAAAGTTCAAAATTAAATTTGCCAAAGTCGGAGATTTAAAAAGGCTGGACTAAAAAAAACCCAGTTTTTTAAAAGAAAGCCAGATGATTAAATATGAACACATTTATTGTGGCATAAATAAATGAAAAAAATAAACAGACTCTAATTTGATGTAAATTAAAAATATTTCCAAAAAAGTGGTTCATACCCCAGAGCATTGTTCACAAACTTGCAAAAAAACAGTTTAAAATGTGTACGAGCAAGCAAAAACAAAAATTTGCAACAAATTTAACAATTTCTTCTAAAATTTGAGAGGTGTTTTTGTTAGCATACAAGTATTCTCATAATATATTTCATATAATATATTTAAAATTTACCTAGTTTTCCTAGTGCTTTATTACTCATAAAATAAATATTTAAATCTAGAAATCTAGAAATGAAAATTAAATGTCAAAAGGATGATAATAGTAATAATAGTAAAAATGTATATTACCAGTGGTAGCCAAAGACCTGATGAACGGTATTTTCTTTCTACCAACTGTCCGTTTCTGGCTGCTAGGTGGTTTTGAATCCCTTGCACATAGTTCTAGGAAGTTAACAGACAAATAGTGTGTTCGCAATTATTGGAATGAAAATGAAAACAGTTTAAAAAGATTTTGTGCCAAATGGATTTTTCACAGAATTTTGGGAATAGAGAATATGTTGTCCGATCATACTGTCACTGTACACGCCAAAAATCAAAACCAGGCAATGTCTCATTTGGATGACAGTTTCATATTCATGCACCCTCTTGATCAAAAACATGATTAAGTGTTTAAGTTTTTCCCCCGTTTGAGGGTTTTTGAGCTCAGATTAAAAAGTTGATAATCCTCTTTAATCCTCCATGTAATTTTCTAGTGACATAAATATGTTATGGGACGAAAATAAAAAACTATTTCAAAAAACTATTTTTATTGGCCTTATAACACAAAGGTAGCTCATGCCTCCCCTTTTGTGAGATTGGGTCACTAATAAGGCTTTTCAGTTAAACATTTTATGGCAAGTTAAATTACACTTTTTGGAGCACTTACCACCAATTGTGGCCAGTTTTGCCCACTGAGGTAATCTCTTGGATTGCCAACGGACTTTGGTATATATTCTTGTTTCTATCCTCAGAGTGCCCCATATGTTTGTAAAGCACTTGACGCTCATGTTCGGTTACATCTAAGAGAGCATACAGTGTGGATGCCCTATGTCTGTCTTAGTTGCCATTATTAGTGACATGCTTTGTAGCTTGTCTTTAATGAGTTCTATCATGTTTCGGTTTGCCTGCCATTCGTTTACATGGCCTGTTGATTGCTGAGTGAAAGGGAATAAGTAATGGTTCTGTGGTGATACACCTGCATCTTTCCTCATGTCCACCAGCATCTGAATAACTTTGATAGTATCATTCGGTATAAGTACTCCCTTGTAGAAAAACACTACATTAAAACTATAGTTTTTATTATAGTTTTACTGTATATTTTCTGCAGTACTATTATAGTGAAAACACAATAAAAGTATCATAACACTACAGAATAACTGTTAAATTATCATAACAAATTACTGTAGTAACTGTAGTAGAACTATAGTGTTTTGGCCAAAATCGTGTGGTAAAACTATGTTAAAACTATGTTTTAACTGTAGTTTACTTCATTTTCACTACAATATCACTGTAACTACACTGTAGAATTATTGCAGTTTTACTGCATTGCAAAATCACTATAATATTACTGTAGTCTTTTTTACTGTGTAATTACAGTGATTTTGTAGTAAAACTATAATATAACATAATAAAATTGTAGTTTTATCTAATTTTTACCATAAAATCACTGTAATTTTACGGCAGTTTTACTACAGTTGTACTACCCTGTACTGTTTTCAGTTTCACTGTAGTAACTGTAGTGGAACTATAGTATTTTGGCCAAAATCGTGTGGTAAAACTATGTTAAAACTGTAGTTAACTTCATTTTAACTATAATTTCACTGAAATTGTACTTTAATTTAATTACACTTTTACTGCATTGCAGTTTCACTGTAATATTACTGTAGTCTTTATTACAGCGTTTTTGCAGTTATTTTGTAGTAAAACTGTAATAAAGCCACGATCAAACTGTACTTTTACCTTATGTTCACTATAAAATTATTACAATTTTACAACAGTTTATCACCGTGATTTTGTGGTAAAACTGTGATAAAATTATAGTTTAAACTCGTCTTACTGTAAAATAACTGTAATTATACTGCACCTTTATCACAGTTTAACTACAATTGCAATGTAGTAAAACTTCAGAATAACTGCAGTTTTATTACAAATACTGTAGTACCTATGTAGTAGGATTACTGTGTTTTGCCCAAATCGTGTTGTGAGACTATGTTAAAACTGTAGTTTCAAACAATTTTACTAAAATATTACTGTACTTGTACTGTAATACTACCGGTCTTTATTATAGTTTTAATACAATTATTTTGTTTTAAAACTATGTTACAATTGTAGTTCCAACTTATGTTTACTATGTCACTGTATTTTTACTACAGTGAAAATACAGTGATATTATAGTAAACATTCTATTACACTGTAGTTAACTGTAAAAATACTCAAATACAATTACTGTAAATTTACTACACAAATTTTGAAGTAAAACTATACTAAAACTGCAATTTAAACCCACAAAATCACATAACACAAGCAAAAATTGTTTGGTTCATGTTAAATCTTCTTCTGTATTATTTTTGAGCACCTGTTCACCCTGCAATAACAAATAATAAAAATATTATTTATAAATGTACTCAAAAAAAATATAACAAACATGTTTTGTAGGTTTTTCACAAATAATACAATGAATATATAGTTAAAAATTAATATGAAATATATAAAGCTTTTTCCTTTGTAATAGTCACCCAACGACCTTAAAGAATAAAATACAAAATTATAAAAACTAAATATAAAGTAATGCTTTGGCACATTCGCTTTGACATTGCAATATAACGGATGAAAGGTATTTAAATATATAGCTGTATGAAATGTACTGCAACTAAACATAAACATTTTAGTTCAACTAACTTTTGTTATATACGTGTAATGTTTTTTAGACTATGAAATGGCAAGTTTGTTTACATATAAAAAAAGGTGTCTTGCAATAGGTAGGCCACATCTATGCACCAAACAATAACATCCAAAACCTGAAATAACAATTTGTTTAAGTACACAACATGCCTAGGTAAAATGTACTCATATGAAATACAATGTAATGTTTTGGCTTCCCCTCCCCCCTTTCTAATAGTCGACCAACAGCCATGAAGAACAAAATAAAAATCTAACATCTAAATATAAGGTAATGCTTTGGTACATTCCCATTGAGGTAGCAGTTTACAGATGAACATGACAAACAAAACTAACAATATTAATATGGACTATTACAAATCATAGTATTGATTTTAAGTATAATGGCAACTTAAACCATTTTTGGTTATACAATTTTTTAGACAATAGAATGGCAAGTTTGTTTCCATAAAGTAAGATCCATAAAGTAAGATTCCAAGAAAAAAATAGTTGTCTGTCAAGAGTTGGGTCACATCAATGTATATTTGATTCTTGTGGGAAAAGTAGGACAGCTTTATTTAATTCAAGTGTTGACAAACATGTACACATGGTGAAGGCATTAAGACTTTTCGCACTGTTTAAAAGCAGAGTTTTCTGATTTTAGTCCAATGGCAAACAAACCAAAAATCAGACTAAGGTACAAAGAATATAATGATTGCAAAACATGAAGTCCTCATTACTGGCCATTGGTAAAAGACCCATAGAAACCAGGAGAGATGAACTGTCAATGTTGTGTACTGTTTTGTCAAAATTGTTATTGCGGCAATCCAAACTTATAAACAGTGATTTTGTGTCTTCAAATGCTTTGTTAGTTTTTTTTTACTTAGGCAGAACATGTTACAGATGAAAATATTTCTCTGGAGGCTTGGTACTGGTATGAACTTTTATAACCAATGAGTTTTCCGTTTGAAACTAATCAAAATTTTCAGGACTGGATATACCATATCCTCTCTAAAAAGTCATTGTTTATAAACCATAAATTGATAAACATCGTCATAGTTTGTAAACTATTATAACGAACATCCAAGAACGTTGTGGTTTAAAACCAATGATTATGACGTACATGGTTAAGAAAACATTAATATGCAATCAACATGTGTAAATCAAGTTTTATAAACCAAGCAAACTCAATCATAATAAAACATAATAACATACAGGGATGTGATAGAGCGCAAAGCGTGAAAACTTGCGAGCTCGAAGCCTACTTATACGCATTCATCTTTGGTTTTAAAAGCCCTAATCTGCACTCTGGGGCATTCTATTTAGTTTTATCTTTATGTTTTTGATGGTCTTAATTAAAATACATGTTAAATTTAATTTTTTTTATTATTATTATTATTCTTGTTTTTTTTTGGGGGGTAACAAACGGATTTCCGGTTAAAAACGGAGAAATTACATCCCTGATTATAGCACCCTCTTGTCCGTATCATCTTCTTTATGCAAACCTGGTAAAATAAAGTAGACGAGAGAGGTTCAGTTTAGAATTCAAAAAGCCCTGTACACATTTGTAAGTTTCTCATGAGCTTTTTGTTTTGCAACTTAGCTGCATCACCATCATATACACAAAACTCAGGGGCAGTCACATGCCCTTTTCCAAACCATGGATTAGTGCTTCGGCTCAGGCTTACACTCAGTTTACCTATTTAAAGCCGTGTACCAAAATTGTTATATAAACATTATCAAATAACAGATGGACATTTCATCCATAAAGTAGGTAAATGATCTGTAAATGATCACATAAGAATCTTACTTTGAGCAAATTACTGCATCCTGAAGCATGAAATTTGTTTCAGTTGGAAAGTATGAATTGTGAAGGAAAAAATTACATACCTATTTTGGATCACTAGCCACCCGTTTCTGGACTTGCTTACTTGCATTGTTCAGCTTTGACCTGATGTAAGCCTTTACATCACTGGGTTTCCTGTCAGGAAACAAGCTTCGTATCGTTTCTGTTAAATAGAAGGTTTTTTTAATATCATTATCATGTCTCACACAGCATAATTACTGTCTGTTAAACCAGCAAAGACAAAGATATTATAGATGCTTGGACCGAATACTTTGTTCTTGTAATGGCAAGACAGTTTTTCTTTAGTAATGTAGTAAAGGGTACTTCTAATGATAGTTCATGAGGGCATCAGCGTAACGTTTTCTATGGACGCAATAACCTCCATGAAGTATCAGCTCTTAATCATATAAAAATGGAAACAGTTTTAAAAAACTTACCAACAATCGCCTCAACTGACTTGGGGTCTAGTGCCTCATAAGCATTAGCTTCTTAAACTGAATATCTTTAAAGTTGATTCTAATAATTTTCTTTCGAGTGAATAAGCAAAACAAATCATGAGTGGATCAAGGTGCCCGTGATGCTTTTCATAGGCACCAATGGTAATGGTGAAGCCCCAAAATGTTTAAAATCAAACAATGGTTTGTGATTTTTCAGCCAAAATTAGAGCCCATGTAGTTTTATTTTCAATTATTCTTGACAAAATCATTGTGATGCTTTGGCTAAGTTGTAATTGTAAGGCAAATATTTTTTTTAATTGTAGAATAATGCTTCCTCCTATTTTATTCCCCTGAGCTCATCAGTTATGGCGTTTAAGAGAGTAAGAATTTTTTCAAATGTTAATACTCCCTAATTAATTTATTTAAAATGGAGAGTATCTAACCTTTCCTTTTTCTGATAGATATGTGTATTGTGTGTATCAACAACGCCAGGGTCGTTTTATAACTAGGGGAATATCCCCGGGATCCAATTCCAGACCAGGAGCAGGACCCAGACAGTCTTGACACTTGACAGTAAATTGGGGAGTAATCACTCAGCTCAGTCAATCTCCGCTAGGCCTAAGTAGTTTATTACTTATTTTTTATTGGATAATTATCACTGTGCAGTAATTTCACTGACCATATCAATCATGAGTCATGACCATGTTTATGACAATTAAAATAAAAAGCTTACCCGAACAGCGAATTACTTTGGCTGGAAATGTCCCATTCTGCTTTTTGTTCTTTGTCGAACGCCACTCAACCATTAGCACTTCTTGGGGATCAATGGTTTCGGCATCATAATCAATGTCACAAATCCACAAGGTTTCGCCTATTTCAACACAATTTTCCTCGAAGAAATCCAACAGCGCAAACTTACAATTCATGGTGACAGATGTGGCGATATAATGGAATTTAGACAACGACTATGATATAGCAATCACAAACACTGATCACTTGTTCACAGATGTATTTAAAATTTAGAAATGGTGATATTCACAGTCAAAATACGATCCCACATGAACAGAGACACAAGAAATCAAGACACGTAACCCCACTACTCAGATAATTAAGAAATGGCGCGCGAAAGTTCTGATTGGCTGGAGAATATCCTCGTACAAATGTAATATATTTGTAATGTCAGTATTATTGTTTTTAATACAATTTTTTTTTTTTAAGTAATTAGATTAATTAATTATACATGATTATAACTAATATATTACTAAATTATTTTCATAATGTTCTTTAATTGATGTTTAAATTTCCTTTGCTTAATACTGCCGTGATTGAGGCAGAAATGGAGGGTACCAGTTACGCATGCATTGTATGTGTATACAGACCATTGATCTCCATGGAGATCAATGATACAGACGTACGTAGACGCACCAGTATAGAAGAAGGCAGGTCACAGGTCAAGTGCTTTCGCGCTAAAATACTAGTACGTGGTGTAGTATACCCGTACTATAGTAGTACACTGTACAGTACATCTTGCTATTTACTACATAAGTTCATCGTTTGAGGAAAAATGGCCGGAAACCAGCTACCACGTACCGCTGGCGCTAGTGCCACAACCAGTGGTGTAAAACACCGATTGGGTTATAAGCGATATCTTCGAGACAATAACACAATGATTCCAAGGACGACAAAACGAAGACAAACTACGGCGATGTTAACCAAACGGAAATTCAACCAAACTACAACAACATGTACAACAACTACAATGTGCAGATGATGCCGGTCATGTTGATATCGATAGTCAGAATCAGATCGCACTCCCACCAGCAGCAGATAATTCCTTTGACGATCTTGATACCGTTTTGGCCCCTGCAGACTTGGTAGGCCGAAATATTGAGCAAGAACTTAATGAAGATCGACTGATTTTAAGGTACAGCAGTTATTTTCCGTTTTCCGTTTCTGGATGATGCCAAAAATAAATAAATATATTTAAAAAAATCATCCAATTTGTTTACATTGGGTTGAATTGAACATTGCCATTATTGGCATTGCTTTTTATACTTTCGTTTTGCGATAAAGTATTTATTTGTTTGTGTCTGTGCTCTAAATTTAATTTAATGTGAACTATTAAAGTATTATTAATACTTAGACAGACGTACCATGTATGGGTTTAGACTCAGTCTGAGTCTGTCTGGGGCGCTGTACACCTTTTAAAAATATTATTGATTGTGAGTAGGCCCCTATAATTAAATCATAAATGCCCAGTTGCATCTATCTTGGGCGTATTGAGTGTTCAACAGTAGTAAAAAGCACAGAGTAGGCAATTTTCAAGCTATTTTGTTTTGTCTTTTAATTTTGTAAATTGATGGCGTTCTTCGTTGCTGGGTGTTCTGAAAATTATAGCTTATTGACGATTCACAGACGATTGCATTGTGAGCATGACGTTTTTTACTGGGCGCTAGTACGACAGAGATGATTTAAAAAAATATAATAACAATAATAACAAAGTGTTATTTAAAATTGGACTATATTTTATTTGCCTAGAAAGTAGGCCTTTAGTAATACCCTTCTTTTCTTTTCTTTTTTGGATCTGGATGACTTTTTTCTAACAAATGTCTTGTTAACATTTTAGTACATTCAATACACTTACAGGGATTACGTAAGTGACTTCAATCATGAGAACCAACTTACGGACTCAGAGGAAGGGCAAGATGGCTTCACCATTCCATCACAGCACCTTGATGAGTTCAGCAGTGAAGATGATGACCTACTCTCTCAGCAAAGTTTAAGTGGTACTGAGCGAGACGTGGTTCCAGATGCCAGTGGTATCAATGGAGATTCAGATGTTCCAAGTTCAAATTCTGAATTTTCTGCTGATGAATATGATTATGGCGATGATGATGATGAAGATAATGGAAATGATCATGACCATTCAGATGTTTATCATCAAATTGAGGTATGTACAGTGTTGTGAAATATCCAGGTAAATTTTTATGCAGAGTTATTTTATTGATCCCATAAGTGGGAACTCTGGGCTTAAACAGGTAGCACCCAACTTCAGTGAAAGCGAAAAGTTTTTGGTTCAAGAAGAATGCAAGTCCACAATAAATTATTTCTTGCCAACCCATGAAATACATTTGATGTAAATTGCAGAATTTCCTGTTCCCTTAATGTCGGTAAGCAGCATCGTGAAATTGGGCCCAGGACTAAACACATTTAAGCGCCACTGCCCTAAAAAATTAAGAACATATATTTGAAGACAAATTCTAAATAAAAATATTTCCTGAATACTTACATGTATCCAAATATAACTGGCATATTTCATAATTTGCCAAATTATCTGGAGAAATGTTGAAACAAGCTCGGCTTGAATGCAACCATCTTCTCTTGTCAACATTTATTGAAAAAAGGGTTAATTTACAGTACAGTGAAGATATGTAGAAGTACATAAGGCCAAAACATTCTTAGTATCACTCTATTTTATGTGCCCACACTGTTTATCATTGTTTGGTTTGATCTGGCAGCTGATACATGCAGAATAATTTAACATAAAATAAGTACCACGATTTTGAGTTTTAATCAATTGTGTACATTTATATTTCATTTTGCCAGGGTGGAGAAGAGAAAGTTTCCAACAGATCAGGACTCACAAAAGCTCAACTTCTCATACTTGTTTTAAGCTTCACTATTCGACATCACCTGACCGACCTGGGACTTGCCGATTTACTTCTAATCCTCAATTTGATACAACCTGGATGCGTACCGAAGACAAAGTATCTCTTTTATTCGCATTTCACTTTGGGTGACAAAGAGGCATTGCAAGTTCATTTTTATTGTAATGAATGCTTGGCATATATTGGTAAGGATCCAGCAATATTGCATTGTCCAGATTGTAATGGCACATTTTCTAAAGCGGATAGTGAAAAAAGAGGAAACTTTTTTCTCTATCTTCCAGTTGAAGGTCAGATCAGAGACCTTTTCGAAAATCATGGCTTAGCTTCACTTTTAATAAGTAAATCAACTGTCAGTGAAACAGTCAGCGATATTTCAGATGGGCATGCCTACAAAAATCTGAGAGTAAAAGGCTTCTTTGAAAGGAAATATAGCATGTCTCTGATGTGGAATTGCGATGGTGTTCCATTGTTCAATAGTTCTAAATTCTCAATAACCCCTGTTCAGTGCATCATTAATGAAGTTCCCCCCAAGTACAGGTCTAAAAATGTTATTCTTGCTGCTCTTTGGTTTGGCTCACAAAAGCCAAAAACTGATACTCTGTTTTTCCCCTTTGTGCAAGAAATGCAAAAGTTAAATTCAGAGGGATTGACATTTAAGCTTCACAACGAAACCTTTCATTCAAATGTATGCGCCCCACTTTGTTCATGTGACTCACCTGCAAGAGCACCACTACAGAATATTAAAAAGTTTAACGGAAAATATGGTTGTAATTTTTGTTTACATCCAGGGGAGGTAGTTGCTAGAGGGCGTGGGGTTGCCCGTGTGTACCCTTTACATGACCCTTTGCCAGAAAGAAGGACAAAAGAAAACTTGCAAGAACATGCAGCACAGGCTGTACAACAGAATAGCTGTATTTGTGGTGTTAAAGGCAATACTATATTGTCATTGTTGCCCAGATTCTACATCTGGGATTTGTGCCAGATTATATGCACGCACTTGCACTTGGCGTTGATCGGTCTTTTTTCAATCACTGGTTTGACTCCAGTTCCCATGGGGAAGTATACTACTTGGGACGAGAAAAGGATGTAGTTGACAAACGCTCGTGTTCCATTAGACCTCCAAATGAAGTCTCTAGGCTTCCAAGATCCATGAAAGAATCAAAATACTGGAAAGCTACTGAGTGGAGGAATTTTCTGTTTTATTCTCCAATTATTTTACAAGGTGTTCTCCAACCAAGGTTCTTAAGACATTGGTGGCTTTTAGTAATTGCAATTTATAATTTAATTGGAAATGATATCTCCCATACACTAATACAAAAGAGCCATCAAGCATTGTGCAAGTTCGTTTATGAGATACCAGATCTTTACAGTGCAAACTTACTTTCTTATAATGTTCATCTCCTCACTCATCTATGTCAAGGTGTCAAACTTTGGGGACCTTTGTGGTCAACATCAGTTTTTGTTTTTGAGGATTTTAACCAAACTATTATTAAGTTTGTAACTGGAACTCGTGGCGCTCCAAAGCAAATTTGCAACAAGTTTCTTCGTCTAAACAATTGGGAAAGTATGTTCACTTGTATCTTGAAAATGCTAATGATTTAGTTAAGGAAACATTTTCTCAAATCACCACACATTTTCCTGGGATTAAAAAAGCGTATTGCCTCTCAGAGAATGTGACTGGTCTTGGGGCACCATTTATGCATGAAATAACTGCATATGAATCATTGTGTATATCTAGGTTGGTCGGAAACAGAAATGTTGTAAATGTTGTTAGGTTTAAAAGATTTATTGTAAAGGGATTGTTATGTCATACAGAAGGATACAGCAGAAACGTAAGGAGAAATGATTTTATTGTTTATCTATCTGACAACTCGGTTATTACAATTGACAAGTTTATGCTTATTTCCTTTGAACACTGTCAATGTGATGAAATTGTTTGTACCTGTAAAGAGTTGCCTGTAGTTCTTGGAAGTGAGCTTATAGTCCAAGAACCCCAATTAAAAGTAATTGACAATGACGTGGGAGACAATTTGGCTGGGGCATTTAGGTTTAGGGTAGAATCACTCAGAACCGTAGCTGTGAAAGCTGTTGACATATGTGGCAAATGTTTAAAAATGTCACATTGTTGTAGAAATGTTTACCTTCGTTGGCTTAGTAATGAATACACAGACTAGGGTAATGTGTCAAGGGTCTCAATCGGTCATCCACCTTTTTATCAACTGGCAACAATTTTAGAGTCCTGTAAAGCGTTATTTATCTGTACAAGTTATGTACCTGAAAATAACAAGTTTATATGTTTACCAGAGATAACCTTTCAGATACGTATTTGGTAATAAGAGAAGCTTAATAAAAAATCAATTGTGACAAAAATTATCTGTTGAACTTAATTTCTTGGTTTGTTTAGTAGGTGTCTCTGTATTTTAAAGGTTGCATATTAACAGCTAGTGCTTGCTTTTACTGAATGATTTATTTATGTAAATTCATGTATTACCATTATAAAACGACCCTTAAGAATACTTCACAGTGTATTTTTTCCATGCACATACACTACATATAGGCATAGGGAAGACATTATTTTTAGTGGACTAATCCCACAGCTACATTACTAACCAGGCAGTGTTACAAGATCATATTATCGGAATGCTACATTTTTACTACAGTATAAACAGTTGCTTATTGTAACAGTTATACTCAAGTGATTGAGTATTATGTGAATACTACAATGTTAACTGCAGAATAAAGACAGTTGCATCCACAACTGTAGTTATGTCACATGAAACTACAGCAACACAAACTGAGTAGACTACAGGTATACTGTAATTTTACTGCGGTACTACTACAGTCATATCACCTTGAAAACTGTAATGAAACTATACTAGTACCAAATGAGCATAAAATAGGAATGTTACAATTTAACTGCAGTATTACAACAGTAATATAGCCTTAACAACTGTAGTTTTATCATATTAAAACTACAGTTATACAAAATGATTGTGCTACAGGTATAATACAATGTTAATGCAGTATTACTACAGTCAGATCACCTTGAAAACTGTAATGAAATCATAGTAAATCTATACTAATATCGCATCTATATACTGCATGTATACTACAGTTTTACTGCATTTTACTACAGTAACTTAATGTTAACAACTGCAGTTATATCACAATAAAACTACAGTTATACAAATTGAGTGTACTACAGGTATACTACAGTTGTTAATGCAGTGTAACTATAGTCATATCACCTTGAAAACTAATAAAATCAAAGTAAAACTATATTAATATCGCATAAGTATACTACAGTATATAGGTATATTACAGTTTTACTGCAATTTTACTACAATAATTTAATATTAACAACTGCAATTATATCATAAGAAAACT
>CM021537.1:7539309-7549553 GCA_010994315.2 Pisaster ochraceus | reverse complement strand
CAGGTGAGCAGGGTCATGATAAAACCCCACTTCAGTACACCAGACTCGGTATGTGAAGTAGACTCCCAGGTGAGCAGGGTCATGATCCCAGGTGAGCAGGGTCATGATGTCACCCCACTTCAGCACCCCAGAATCCGTGTGTGAAGTAGACTCCCAGGTGAGCAGGGTCATGAGGTCAACCCACTTCAGCACCCCAGACGGAGTAAATGGAGTTGTTTCCCGAGTCAGCAGGGTCACCTTGTCAACCCATAGAATATCTGTATCTATATAGAATATCTGTGCAAGTCTCGTGGGGGACCAGACTAATTGTGTTGTCACCTCACGTCACGCGCATCTGCAACGGCGTGTAGCTAGCTAGTCTTGGTTTCAAGACCATAATGTTTGCGTGGAATGAACACAATGGGCGCTGTCAGCGTTAACCGACATACGTGTACCACACCAAGGATTCAGCAGTGAACAACATCACAAAGCGCCCTCTATGTTTATTCATTACAAATGTACAGTTACAAGCGCCCTATATGTTTATTCATTACAAATGTACAGTGTGAAGTGTACATCGATTTGAACGTCAGTCTTAGAACCAAGACTAGGCATTTATTTATCTATCTATTTATCATCTGTTAATTTATTTTTTGGGGGTGCGGTTATAACTTTTTTAGCGTAATCGCACTTAGGGATAGGGGCGAATTTGCAGCTGGAGATCCTACTTAGCCATAGGGTCCTTTTCTTCTTCTTCTGTGCATCATTTGTTTTATTTTCCGCGGACTTTTCTTTCCCAGAACTTGTTTTCGGGGGCGGGGATGGAGTGGTGGGTGGGGGGAATCCGTCACAATCCATCGTCTGTTGTAATTATTTATGCTTAAAGTTTTAATTTGTATAATACTTTGACTATAATAAACGTTAATGTTTTACTGAGAACCAGTTAAAAAGTATCTCGGACTTTATCCCAGTTGCAGACTGCAGCTAAGGCTACAAGTGTTTCTAAGGGGTGTTGCTTAGGCCACGCTATACTTAACGCACGATGAAGCGGATATCTAGCTGTAGCCGTAGTAGTTGTGGCCGTAATTCTGACACGCCCACAAAATTTTTCCCGCCATCGCTCTAGGCTACGCCAATAATTACAAAAATAATGTTTATTTGTGATAAAACAAATTGAACATCTTCTACTTTTTGTAAAATTTAATTTTAGTCTTTCCACCACATTAATAAACTGATGCAGTACAGTATGTCAATACTTTAATAGAAACTGCCTTAATTTTATTCTATTGTATATTATTATATCAATACACAATTTATGTTAAGCAGAAATAGTTCATTACCGAAAAGCTAACAATATGTCAAATCGATGTGTACATAGGCCTACACTCGATATAAAGTTGGCATCCTATGTCTGCTAAGCAATTGGTCTTGAACGCTTAGCATTGAGTCAACACGTGTGAAATATTATCTACAGCTAATCGATCGCACTTCGAAAGTAATCTGAAATCCGAATACAACCCAAACCTGACGGAAAACGAGGTAAGAATTGTTTGACAAAAAATAATTATTACAGGATAATTATTAACAACAAAACT
The DNA here is from genome assembly GCA_010994315.2 of Pisaster ochraceus. Classification (NCBI taxonomy): domain Eukaryota; kingdom Metazoa; phylum Echinodermata; class Asteroidea; order Forcipulatida; family Asteriidae; genus Pisaster; species Pisaster ochraceus. Next base: position 7,547,979 of record CM021537.1, on the reverse strand, counting down.
ATATTTCGGGTCTAAACAAAGGACATTTTACTGCTAATACTCTGCAGATGTTACCGGATTAAAAAAACTTATTTTTTTTTTAAAGCTTTGCCATGACGCATTTACTTTAATACACATAGAGGCTGGGAGGCTTTTATTTGTTCAATATTTAACTTTCAAGTTGGCGTGTTGTCCGATTGTGTTGCAAAGAAACCAATATTGTCAGATACTTTTTTTTTGTCCCTCTCTGGAATACATAACTTAGTCCCAGTAGTAAACATGGTAAATACTTATTTTGTTCTTTTCTCTCCAATTCTATGTCGGTGGGTCTACTATACAATACAATCCTCCAAGTCCAAACACATTGTGCAGTACCCTAGTTTTTAAAAATACCTGTACAATTCCCCCAGTTAGACCATTTCACTTTTTAGTTATATTTCCCCTAAAAGGTTTTTTCCTACCTATGCTCTTCATTTTCATAAGGGTAGTGAATATCAATTAGTGAACTACTTAGTATGAAAACAATTAATCATCATGTATATACCCACACCCACGCAAAACATGTAAAACAATGGTAATAATATTTTAATTCATAAATATTGGTTTATTTTATGGCATTTTCAGGACCAGCATCAGATTGATCAGCAGCATGATAGGGCAGGCTAACATTAACAAACCTGAAAATTGTAGTTTGTTCCTGTGGTACAGTCACTACTATATGAGCATGTAATGATGGTAGTGCTTTTCACACCACCTATCAACATTTTAACAAAGAAAATAAATAAAAAGTAACAACAATAAAAAAAAAACATAAACTTTAACTTGCAGTTTCAGACATATTTAGTTTTATGTAGCTTGTGAGTGGTGGCATCCTTGCAAAATAAGTTAGCATTATGCAAAAGAATGAGTATCCAAATTATTGTCTCACTGTAAACATGTAAAACCTGATTTTGGTTGTGCTGCATTTATCATGGCGCTACCAGTACCAGTACTAGTACTACTGGCACTAGCTATTGCTTGAAATATTTACCTCATTTGACTTTTCTTCCTGTAAATTGCCTTTAAAAAAATATATTGAAGTAAACCTATGAACAAGACTTTAGGGCCTACTGGTTCAATAATACATTTTTTATAATCCAACAAGTTCATTAAATAAAACCAAAAATAAATGTCCTGAATAACAATGGATGTTTTAGACCAAAAAATACAGTATTTGTTGCAATACTTCTACCAGAAAAGATGTGACCATCGCCAATGGTCTACCAATCAACATTTCCACTCAACCAAAAAGTTGTATAAACAGTTACTGGCAGTCAAGTTTTGAACATTTTGGTTAGTATGCAACCTAGAAGAATGGCCAGTTTGAATAAATAACATAAAACTAAACACAAGGGAGGGGTAACTTTATTTAAATCCCAACTAATGTACGATTCTAACACGGTCACTAGAGCTATATGATAGAGCTATATGATACTTAAAATATTCACTAAGTTTAACAACCAAATAATTACTTTAAATTATACCAAGTCCATACCTGTAATAAATTTTCAAACACAAAATTTCAACAAAATTACAGAAGAGAACATCAAAAAGGTCATGCTCATTGCTCTGCTAGGCTGCTATTAGAATCAGTTAAAAGTGGTAACAATAACCACGTTACCAAAGCCTGTACATTGTTTGCATCAAGTCATAAAGTGATTAACCAACTTAACGGGTGCTACATGAACTTAATGGGGAAATGTTAACAGTGGAAGGGTAGCAAACTTGTAACATACACTGTAGGTATCATGCAACTTTTTTTCCACACCTTCACATGAACGCTTGAATAACTTTCATACAGAACTAACCAATGAAACTTTTAAATATGAGCTCAACAAATAATAACAATACAAAGAAATACATTACATACAGAAAACAATTTTAAATGCATTTTCCATCCACAAAACTAAATCTATACCACAATGAATTCATTTATACAAGTCTAGCCCATCCAATCCTTTTAGGCACTGTGTGAACACGTTTGCTAATTGTCAAAGACCAGTATTCTCTCTCGGTGTATCCCAACATATGCATAAAATAACATGCCTGTGAAAATTTGGACTCAATTGGTCGTTGAAGTTGCAAGAAAATCATGAAAGAAAAAACACCCTTGTTGTACAAATTAGTGTGCTTTCAGATAGGAATAAAAGGCTTCTGGCCAGCAGTCTTTTATTATTTTAGTGAGAAATTACCTCTCTCTCAAAAACAACATTACTTCAGAGGGAGTCGTTTCTCACACTGTTTTAAACTATCGACAGCTCTCCGTTGCTCGTTACCAAGTAAGTTTTTATGCTAATATATATTTTCAGTAATTACCAAACGTGTACAGTGCCTTTAAGGTTAAAAAACACAACAAAAACGACAAACTTTTTTAACTCACAAAAACACAGCTGACAAACTGCAACCAAAATTACTTGCTGCATAATTGACATGATTGACAACAAGGTTACCTGCCAAGTGTTAATGAATTTGAAGGTTACTCTAACTTTTTGTTTTTACAGATGACTACTATTGGTTTCAAAACTTTGGGAAATTTGGAACAAAGAGGGAAGTCCATGTGTGTGGACATAATAATGAAGGATGGCCAGATCATGCCACTATACACAACCTTCAAAAACCACTATGAAGACCTCAAAATCAACAAATTCCCAAGGGCCACCTGTGCCAACATTGTGGCCTCAGACACTGCCGTATCCACCTGCATTGTTAGACTCACTTTAAATTCAGAGGTATGTGCAACTTTCTTATGTTCTACTAACAATATATAAATCGGTTACTTTGTTATTTCATGTTTCATTGGTCCGGGAAGGGGGGGAATTAAGGGTAAATGGTTTACCTCTTATTGTAGTCTTTTCCTTCATAAAATCGTTTTGTTCAAACAATTCTAACTTTCTGACTAATGTTTTGGGTTTTTTTTTCAATAAAAGACATTTAATTCCAACCACATAGAAAAGGGACATGTCCTATACCTACATTGTACTACACTACTGAGTATGTTCATTACATGCTTCTGATTATTTACAACTTTTTCCAATTTCAAGATATCTGGTAATTACAAAAGCCAATTAGCACCACTTAAAATAATAGAAGTGAATCCATGGTTTCACAATCCATTATAACATATTCACATTTAATGAAGTGTAATGTTTTAACCATCTTCTGTCTTGATGCGAAGCCACATGCCTTAATTGATCACCAACAACATTCAATGAGTCAGTGTAATCAATTTTAAATGCATATTTTAAAATGTCATATAAGATGGACTGTAACTACCAAACAGTATAAAAATGTCTCAATGTAAAAGGTTTTACCATGGAATTGCTAGTGCTGTCACATTTTCTGACAATAACAAATAAATATAAACAAATTTACACCAGATGGAGAACTTAATTTTCCTCTGTTGAAAAATGTTTTATTCAATAATGCTATTGTATACAGAAAAAATAGACAAATAAGGTCTCATCTTGATTTGGCATAGCACCAAATCAACATACACATTTACAAGGATAATTCGGCGATGGTACATTGTGTGTTGTAAAGATTTTTTTGTAGAAATTACATGTCTTGCACTACTTTCATGTATTTATCTCAATTTGTGTAATACCTTACTACTTTTATGACTATACATACATGGGTGAATATAAAACACACTTATCACTAACTATAAAATCTCAGTTTTCAAGAATGCCACATTTTATTTCACAGATTTCCAGAGGACACATTTTTGAACCAGACAGCAGTGCAACTGAGGCATTTTTTAATGCACCATGCATCACTGTTGCCCAGGCAATGACGCAGTCGCCTTTCAAAAGGTTGTCTGTTTCCGGCACCATAAAGACAGTGAGTTACTACCTATGATACACCAAACTCCTAAACCCTGCTAAAATATTCTTTAATATGCATTGATTCATACATGGACATGTACCTATTCAACCAAAGTAAAAACAATTGGTGGAAAAAACACTGTTCATACTTTAATTTATCGGTATTATTGCCATTTGTTTGATTTTTGCTTTGTTTACGTACAGCCATATGACTAACATTCAACACGCTCTTAATCTTTAATTTCGTAAACAACATCAAGAACCTCTTACTGAATGACAGACTGGTATAAACTAAGCGTTCAAAGTTTTACTTTCTTTATATTTGTCAACTACAACCATACCCCTCTCCCCGGGTAAAAACTACAAGAAAAAAACAAACAAATTTGGCTCCCTTTTAGAAGTGTTGGTTGAGTAACCAGACATAAAACTCCTGTGTGGCTTTTTAATGTGTCTACATTTACATAACTGGGTGGCATAGACATTGGCATACTCATATCATTAAAAATAAGGTGCCATGTTACAAGTGATTTGTGTTCAAGAGGGTGCCACCTACCATGATAGGACATGGCTTGTCCAACTTAGTAACACTATAAAAGTTTCTTACCAGTTTTGTCCCATCCACTGACACATGCATCAATTTATTCCACAGGTATCACCAATGAAGACTACTGCCCAATCTAAGAGAAAGGTGGTCGAGCTTCAAGATCCAGTCGACCAGACGAAAAAAATACGCCTCAACCTCTGGAAGGAAATCGCTGACCAGGAGATTCCTGCAGAAAACACATAGGTTACGATCAAGAATGTTTATCCGAAAGTGTTCGCGGATCAACTTTCATTCAACAGCACCCATTACACCTCGATCAAAGTGAGTAACATTGATAACATTTAATCCAGAGTTGCCTTACACAAAAACTATCCATAAAAATGCTCATTGAGTACAATGTTTTGTATATATTACAAATTAGTTAGTAAAATTCACAGTATAAATAACTGCAGCCCCGAAATGTTTTTGACGCTCTAATTTTTCAACAATGTAGCCAATCACATAACCTTCGGACACTAGCAGGGGTGGTAGTGTTCCTTTTTTGTCTATAAAACCATTGTTCTATTTAGGCCAATGCATCAGTATTTCGAATTTTCAGCATTTATGTTTTAACACTAGAAATTTAAAAGTTTATGATTTTGATATTCTCATGTTTCTAGCTTAATGGTAGAGAGACATGTTTTGTTTTGTACAAGTTACCATCACCAGATTGGTTCCATATTTGGACTAGATAGACCAAAGAAAAATCTATTAATTCCATCAGCCAGCAAAACGCAAACACCCATACACATTGTCTACCAAATAATAACATACACATCCAATACACATTTCCCTAATTTCCTTGGTTCTCCAGAGAGTTCCCTTAAAATAAACAAATTTTTCTATGTTCTTAAAAGAACATATTTGAAAAACTATTTTGTAATGAAAACTGTTTCCCTTCTATGGTGAACATAATTCTAAATATCTCCCTAACTGATGTCAAAGTTTCCCTAAATGCAACATACCTATGATGGCTGCACTCAAAGATGTGCCACACACTAATTCAACCAACTTCCTATACATTTTGCCATTTTCCATTATGCAGCATAAGTTTTTCTGTACTATAAAAACAATCCTGTATAACTAAACAGCTGAACAAGTCAGCCCCAATGTAACAAATTATGTAAATCCTCTTGGTGCCCCCCCCCCCAAAAGTGTTAGATATTGGAGGGGAATAACACAAACTTACTATTGTATTTCTTTGTTTCTGTACTACAGGTTGTTGCATCAAACAATACTATGGACATAGTGGTCCAAGGATTTAAAGAGAAACCCAAGTAAATTGAAAGCTTCAGCTATGGAAACAGTTCCTTCACAATTATCGATGTTACAATAGTTGACTCTCCAACATTCCAGCACTACATTACTAGTTTAAAAAGTATAAAGAACCTTTTGACATTGGTGTTTATGTATCTTTTTATGCATATGTCTTTTGACTCTCCATTCACAGTGGATATTTACAGCTTCAGACAGATGAGAGCAAAATCCACTATAAGGTACACTCCACTCTCCTGCTGGAAAGACTCAGTGTTGACAACTTAGATGAACTACAGAAGCTGGTGCCTTTTACCATCTCGGTCACCTACACTGAAAATCCAAATCAAAAGGTTGTCAGTCAGGTGAACACCTTGTAAGTATACTGTCCCAATTAATCTACTTTAATGCGGGACCTATATAGTAACAAACCTGAAAACACTGTGATTGCACAGCTATGATGCAGGTTTGAATAATGCAATTAGGCTTACATCGTCATTAGCACATCTTCACTGTGTGAAATTTTACCGGTTTGTAAAGGGCCATTAGCACTGCTACAAAACGAGGTGAAGGCCAAGTCCATTAACAATAACAGCGGCCATTCACCAACCAAGGTCATTACAATGTACTAATGAAAGGACAAAAAGGACCTTGAACCATTTGTTCTTAAATACCAAACAAAAGAAGCATAAAGAACTGATTTGACAGTATATCATCATCATGCACATCATAACATACCTAAACACAACAATACTTTAGGTTTAAAAGACATTTACTCACCAGTTCACACTTACAGTCTTTATATTATACACTCCATGCCAACGTGATCAGTTTTCACCGGATGCATCAGGTGTTACATTCTGTTTCAAGTCAGCAAGACAAACACTGACTACGCAGTCACTGTTTCAGCAGTATCGCTCAGGTCATTACTCAACAATTGCCCAATGCAGGTGACGACAGGGCGATCTTCAAACTGATAAAACCATCACCTTTACTTCCAAACAGCAACCTACTTTTGCTAATGGATATCTTTCCTGCGTATTAACAAAAAAAAATTCACATTTAAAATTGTATCTTCAAAACAAAATATATACTTAATTTATTTGTTTTCTTTCTCCTGCAGGCCCGAAGATGATGAGGAACTTGATTAAAGCATATAAGCATTTAAAGACCATTTTTAAGGCATTTTGAGTTATATTTTTGACTAGTTGCGATTAATCCTAACTCTCCATCCAAGATCGAAGACCTGAGGTTTACGACACAGCGAGCACAAAATTCAACCATTCGTGCCAAAACTTGCAATTTCGACCAATGTTAACATACTAGTCACCAGATTTGCCAAATTTTTATCACTTTCAAAAATCATGGCACAAATTCTAAGAACACGGATTTGATCATCAATGTCTAAAGATCTAACCATAACACTCATGACATAATTCTGAAAATATTTATAAGAAAAAAGGACAAAAACTTACCAGAGACGGAGAGAAATGCTCCTGAACCGAACACGGACTATGGTTGAGGTTTTATTAATCAACGCAATTCATCACCTCTTGACCAATCAGCATAAATTTTCGACCAATCAGCGCAAACCAAGGAAAAACGGACCGGCTGTAGCCCGCAAACTAGCTATGCCCGCCCGTGGCCTCACTGCTCAGGTGTGCTTGTGCTGCTGCTCAGCTGTACACGTGTACATGTACATGTACTTGTATGCCAACATGTACAATGTGTACAATGTGTACAATGTATTTGGTGGGGTTACATACTGTACATGTACTCGTACACATGCATAGATAGAGCCGCGCAGTGCAGTGAGTCCACAAGCAGGAATAGCCATTTAGCAGGCTACAGCCACCCAGTCTGTTTTTCCTCAACCTCGACCATCATCTGTGTTTGCTTCACAAGCATTTCTCTCCGTCTCTGGTAAGTATTTGTCGTTTTTTCTTTTACAATTTTTCTGAATTATGTTTTGAGTATTAATGGTTAGATTTCTTAGACATTGAAGATCAAGCCTGTGTTCTTAGAATTTGTGTCATGATTTTTAAAAGTGATAAAAATTGCGCAAATCTGGTGACTAGTCTGTCAACATTGGTCGAAATTGCACGTTTTGGCACGAATGGTAGAATTATGTGCCGACAGTGTTGTAACCCTCAGGTCTTCATCCTTCGATGAAAGGTTATGATTATCGCAACTAGTTTTTGACTAAACTAGAAAAACCTTAGTTTTAAAACAAGCAAACTTCTAAATATGTAATTGTTTTCATCCAAGAATTCCACAATTATCCCTTTCAGTCCCGTATACTTAATGTACACAATGACAACAGCCACAACAATGATCATTGACAGAAATTAAAAATAATCCCACATATTTTTTCACAAATGCAACATTTTATTTTTTTTTTTCATTGGAAATATCTTCTTCTTTTTTATTTATGAAGTATTTTTATTAAATATTTTGAGATAATGTTCATCATGATATTGTCTTTCTTTCTCGATAGATTTTGTTACCTCAATGACCTTTGGCTTCCTCCAAAATCATTGTAAACAAAGTCTAAATTTCTTTTATAATTTCTGTCAAAGATCATTGTTGTGGCTGTTGTTTTTCAGTCCTTTAAGTTGCGATATAACATATAATAAACATTGATTGGGTTTACAACATTATTGTAGCTTGATGTGTCAGTAAATTCCATATAACAACGATTTTATTTTGTATCGTTATTCATGATCTCGTCGGCTGCCATCTTGAAACCTTGTTTACATGTTGGAAATGCATCCATACTTGTGCATAGCCCCAATTAGGGCCAATCCACTCTGTAGAGGATTGGCCCTAATTGGGGCTATTACTTGTTGTGCACAGTTCCGCAAGTGATTCAAAAAATACCACTACAACAAAATCGATCAACAAAATTACAAATTTTTCTTACTGTAATGCTCTATATATGTGGTAACCTGGAGTGAATTATTGTGTTAGCGCCCTCTCTTGACTAGTTGT
>CM021537.1:7512897-7524995 GCA_010994315.2 Pisaster ochraceus | reverse complement strand
ATCCTTGTGTGCGTTATCAGCAACGACCTTGCCAAGCAATACAACTGGGTGGGAAAGGGGACCAAAGAAGCTTTTTGTAAAATCAGACTGGTCAGTGTCATACACAGTAAGTAATTGTACCATATTTTTAAACATTATTTGAGGGAATGCAATTGAACTGTTTGACTGTTTTTGCGCAACATTGCCAAAGTACAATTATTACACTGAGACATCAAAAATTGCATTTGAATTAATAAGTGATTTTAAGAATTTAATTGTTTGTGCTGTCAATTTTATACGACATAGTTTTTTGTCCCCGTTTTCTAAAAAGAATACAGAATTGGTATGGTTAGTCTTGAAAACATTTCTGGTTTTCACAGAATCTTCACTGATTAATACCAGTACAGTCTCCTAAATAAATTTATCCATTAATAGGAAACACAAAGTTGAGACCAGGTCTCCCCCTCGAATGTCATTGTCTCTGTCTCGCGGTCTCGGACCTTAAGGCCTCGACTACAACACTGTTTGACAGTATATTGGCTCTTCTGAGAGCCACCACTACTCAAACGAGTTAAATTTGCATGGTGTCACCGCAAATCTTCCTTATTTTCACCATTTCCACCGTGCACAGCCTCAATTTTTCTCTTGAGTTGTAATTTTATATCCACCTATACACCATTTAGACTTTTGAAATACGAACTTAATTGAGTTTCTGGCTAGTCTATATTAAGAATAAAGACCAATTCTTTTGAATTAATTTACAGGGGCTGTTCGAAGAAACCCATCTGTGCAGTCGGCAACTAATGCAGAAATCGATGAGGTTATCAAGGCATGGCTGCGCTACTCCAAAGACAGGGAAGGAGGGAGGGCAGCAAGACGGGCAGTTACGGCTGTGGCTATGGCTGAGATGGCAAAGAATCCTGCTGCACAAGATGATGTGTCAACTGAGGAGTACAGCAGCAACAGTGATACAGATTGACTTAGTTTGTTACTACTTCTTGGAGTTAATGTTATCCAAAAGGGATGAGATTGCCAAAACTGTATGTACTTGACAGCAGAGAGCTTTGTAGCAATAGGGGAGACTAAAGACTATGTCACACAGGGAAATTTACATGCAACAGTTTCAGGCAAGAAGAAGTTTCTCCAAGAAGAAGCACATTCGTGTCTAAATTGTCATGTTTAGTTTTTTAAGACAGTGAGACACTAAAAGGAAATAAATCTTGAGTTACAAAAATGTTCGTTTTGCATGCTGAGTAGTTGGTTTCCTCCAAGTTGCCTGTAAAAATTGCCCGATGTGACGAGGCCCTTGGAGCTTTCAGATGACATCATTGCTGTTATTGTTCAGTGAATTTCATTGTGTTTTGATTGTGGTGCTTTTCTACCAAACAACTTGTCCATTTCTTGCTTTCCAATCATTTGAAAGCTTACAGGTTAACATGAGTTGCACTTGTACTCTTGGGCTATATACCGCTTGATTAGTAAGTATCTCTGAAAAAGAGGATGATAAGTGAACGTGACAATCAGTTTGTATGTATACTTTATACAAAACATGTACTACTACTAATAATAATTAAAACTTGTAAAGCGCCATCTATCTAAGACTAAACTTATTCCGAGGCGCATAAAAACCAAACAAAACATAGAGAGAGTAACAAAAAAGATATACATGTGTTTAACTTTTAAAGTTGTGGCATTGTTGCCATTTGCTTGCCATTTATTCTTTGAAAAGTGTTTGAAATAAGAGACAATTTTAGAATTGTCAGAAATATCGCAGCTATCACATTAATGTTTGAGATAATTTTGATAGATCTTATGCTTTGAACAACCACACATGGTGAATAATTTAATTTAAGTACTTTTTGTTCCTGATTCATTGGATGGTAGCTCCAAAGATGTATTGATTTTTTTATGCAAGTTGGTTGATAGATGAAAGGTTTCTTTTTTTAAGTAAAATGTTTGACTTGCTAATAACAGTTGCCCTTTGCTCTGACTTGAAGTCAAGAAAAACTTTCTTCATTTTTGTATTCTTGTTAAACAAATGTAGGCTATTATTCTACAGCACTCTAAACTATCCTTTGATTCCAACGTAATTAAGTTGTGTTTAAAAACGATGTAAAGAAATCTTGAGAACAATTAAAGTGCAATCAGTTATTAATTTTATAAGTGTATGATGGCTATGATGTTAAATGATTATAATAACTTGTGAATACAAAAAGAAACGCACAAAATGTTAAATTTTCCATTAATTTTTTGCTGTATCTTACTTTACAGTTAGAGGATCAAAGTAATTTTTAAGGGTATTTTAAATATTTCAAGTCGAATTTCATTACTTAAATTGTCAAAAACTAACAAAACATTTTCTGCGTTTCTTTTTGTTGTGCTCAGCATACCGTATATACTTATTCATTTTAGGTAGCACGCTTTTCCCCTCAACGCCCCCCCCCCAGCCTGGCGAATTTGGCAGTGTAAAACTACTATAATAGCGTCGGGCCAACCTAACAGCCCAGCTGGCCCAACCATAACCCAATGATGGTTATCTTAGGTATTATATTGGCCTGTTATTTGCCCAACTGAGGCCCAACACTTGGATGAACCCTCTTTGGCCCAACCATACATTTCAACATTGGCCCAACCACAGGCGAACATTGGCCATCAGTGTAATGGTTGGCCCAGCTGAGGCCCAACAATCGGTAAAACCCCATTGACCCAACCAATAAATTTCAACATGTGGGCCAACCTAGGGCCAATGTTGGCCATCTGAACAACTCAATTGGCCCAACATCGAACCAACGCGTTGGCCCAACCGTTCCCCGATGAGCAAATCCAAATCGGGCCAACGTGCAACAACCATGTTGGCCCAACAAATCAATCCTACGCTGGCCCAACGTAACCTTGCTATCTGGGTAAAAGTCTTGTTGTGTAGCAAAGGCTTTTTGCAGTAAGTTCAAAATCGTTTAATGCAAAGGTAAAAATGGAAAAGTTTACACAGTTGCACAAGGATAATGGTTATGGTACATGTCTTTCCCGGTTTGATATGGCATGTTTCATTTCTCGTAGAATTTGAAAAACACACAAATACCAACCCCAAATGAACACGTACACAAATGGAATGTGTCATTGTTGTTAAACCCACTATGATAACTTAAAATGTCAAACAGAATCAATGTTTAATTGTCACTGTTAAATTTTTAAATATATATATTAGGTAATACCCTGTACAAATTGTGTTTGATACAACCATACATGTACATGGATGAATCTTTATTTAAAGTCTAATCTTCATTATACAATATTTTGTTCACATCATACAAAATATAAACATAAATCCAATTCCAAACTTGAAACCTTTTTTTTTACAGCACTGATCCAAAAATTGAGAATTTGAAAAATTGAACAAAGAAGAAAACAATTGCCATAGACACACATTAAGATAAAGACCATAATCAACATTACAGAACACTCTTAACAGTCAGGATACTTCTTATAAAATATGAAAGTGAGAGATGATTTTCGTGGTTCAAACACATACCTATTATTTGTACATGTATACAGGCAATATTGACATTTATAAAAAATGTATACCAAAAAATTGGCATTTTATTCATTGAGAATCTCCCCAGAATGAGAAGAAATTGTACTTTGTCTTTATATCTTTAAGGGTTGCTTTTTGCCAAATTATCTACATGTATTTATGGTTCTTCTTCCATAGGTTAATCTTGGGGTGCTTATGGAAAACGAAAACTCCACTAAAGGTATCTTCAAGGTTGTGAACCATATGCACGGCTACTCTCCAGGCCATGAGACTGACCGTCCCACTACAATCATTGCTGCTGGTGATCTTCTGACCTGTGAGAGAATGAGCAGTTGTATTGAGGAAGAAAGGAACTCAACCACTCCAAGTCAGAGGCTAGAAGGCCTTATGCCAGTCATTGCAAATTTCTATCAGGTGAGACGTACACATTGTAAAAGTGTCAGATGAAAAATTAGAGTTGGGAATTTTAAAGGAAAGTGCCCTTATTTAAACATTTCAACTTTTCCATACTTTCCCAGACAACTGAGGGCGCTGTTGTCGGGGTGTCTTGTCAGGAAGAAACTGTTCATATTAGGAGTTTTTCTGTTGAAATTGTGAACCCCAAATTTGTTAATTAAAAAAATTTGCAGAAAAAGTTTGCTCATCGGCTTACTTTACTTTGAACTGTCACAACAATGGATCAATAAAGAAAAGAAAGTTTACAACAGCAAAATATCAAAAATGCTGGCAACTTTTTGTGCACAACCATTGCATCATTGAGGTTTCTTCCTGACAAGACATCAAACTTTTGCCCATGAATGTGGAAATTGGCATTAGCATAAAAACCAAAAAGGCACCAAAATTAAAACTGAAAACAAAGTTTATTGGGTTGTATGTTCAAGAAATGTTTTTTTATGTTCAAGAAAAGCAAAACAAAAAAAAATTCAGGGGTAGGCCTATTTTGAACAAAACCCATTGTCCTTACACCAATTTAATCATGTTTTATTTATTTTCTTTTCCCCCAAGGTAATTTGGAAGCACTTTTATGATGCTTCGTCAGCAGGTGATAAAGGAACTTTATATTCATCTAGAAATTACTTGGAAGCAAGAAATGTGACAACCAACCCAATGACCAATATCAATGCTGCTGCCGATCTCATCGAAAAGTTTACAACTGCATTGGTGATCACTGCTGCAATGCACTACTTCGGACTTGAAGACTTGACCAATGAACCAACAAAACACACTTTCAGTCTGGTGAAACATGGGGACCACAAACAATATGCTGAAACTGTGATGGCTGACTTTGTTGACATATACATGATTCCAACCGGTGCTGACATGAACTTAAAGAAAAAGAAGTTTACTTGCAGTATGTGTAGTAAGAAATACGTGTCGAGAAAAGGCCTTCTCAAACACGAGAGAGCAAAACATCATGGGGTTTCTGCCATGAGTACACATGTTCCATCCTCAGACTCGCAGGATGGAGTTCTCAACTACTCCAAGTGTGCCCTTGGGCTAGGTATGATAGCCCTTGATTTCAATGATGCCCGGCAAATGGGTGACGGTGGACCATTAATTCGACTCTACAAGTATTTGATGTTACATTGTAAGGCTTCAAACAAACCAAAATATAGTTATCAGATCTTACGACTTCTCGCACAGGTTAAATGCTTCTTAAGTCCCCGATGAGCGTATGAGCTCACATGGAATCGCTCTATAAACACTAAAGGGAAAGCCAATAGTAATGTAGAACTGGATAGAGCAATGGAGCATCAGAATAAGATCTTCAAGGAGCACTGTCGTGGAATGCGAGGCAATGTTACACAGAAGAGTGTTGATAGGGTGAGCAGATCGGCACAGATAGTCCATGGACTCCTAGTTAATGTCGACCATCAATTAGAAGTGAGGAAACATTCTTCCAAACGCCAGCAAACTGGGAAGAAAGATGTTTCATCCCTGGCAAAGGAACTACACAAAGAAAAGATCTTCGAAAAACATATAGGCAGGAACCACTCAAGATTTCCTGACTTTCCAGTGAGTGTTCTGTGTGACCTTGAACCACCAGAACTCCACCGATGGATAAGTGCATCCCTGAAAACATTTTCACGCCAACATCAATTTATAATCCAAAAAGGAAATACACAAGTTTAATTTCAGTAAAAGGTCATATCGAATTAAAAGTAACCTACTGCAAGCATGTAAACCATGTAGCAAATCATTTGTACATTGCCGAGTCCTTAGTCATTGACAAAATGTTTAGTAAGTGGATGTGCATAGCTATACTGTCAGAGTAACAATTCAATGAGTGTATAATATAAAAAAAATTGCCTTAGTCATTGTATAACTAGACCAGCACTTTCTAACTGGAACGGGTGTTCTCTATGTTTTTGCTATACTTTGATGAGCTCCAATGACCTAAATAAAAACATGAACAAGTCTTTGTGTGTGGTCACCTTGGCAGTCATATTTTTGAAGTAAATGTGTGTAATGGAGGTTAAAGAAAGCCAAAGATGACTGGATATTTAATAAAGCAGCAAATGGATGATCAGACAGTGAGGGGAGAGATTAGAGGTTGGATCTACATGTAGTAATTTTTGTTGTAAATTGGTGATTTTTTAAAACAAGTTTTTCAACCTCAAGATAAGAGTTATAGTTAGTTGCGACTAAGCTCAAACAAGTAACTGGTGATGGAAGGACTTGTAACATAAATTCACTTTATTTGCAATAAATGACATTATTTGTATATTTCACAAGTGATTTCAAGACTAAATAATTCTTGCTCCCCTATCTCTCTCCTCATGTACAAATGTATATTGTAATGATTCCTACCCCATCTGTGTTTGTGTCAAATTAAATTATAACTGTAGAGTCTTATAGAGCCTGTATCTTCCAGATAAAACTCCAAAGGGGAATGTTTGGGGCTTGGGGGCTTATTTATTAAACAAGTTTGAGACGTCACAAGTTGTACTGTTTTGTTGTTTTCTTAACTTGCTTGATCACACATTTTCTAGATTTGCTTCTTTCTAATAGTCAATGCAATCTAGCCTTTTTTCCACCAAACTTGGAACAAAAACCAGCAAAATTGGTTTTAGCACAGTGCATTTATGTGATGTCTTTAGAACATCATCCTAACCTTCCCAAGGAATCGCACCATGCATAATTTGCATAGTTTATTTTCCCCGTTTTCTGTGTGCAAAAAAATACTACATTGTATTCCTAATATTCAAAGCATTGGGGTGGAGTGAGATCAAACATTCCTCCCTCTTAAGTAGACCACCGCGCCACTTCAAAAGCCAAATAGGGCCAACTTTGAACCAAACATTTATCAAGTCTCCTCACAAGTTGAAGCACAAAACCCCCAGGCTGTGAAACTAATGATAAAAAAAGTTGCACTTATTTTATTCCGCCCACATTATGGTGGTCTGTGCTGATTGGTTCACGTACGACTACCGCCGTGTCGTATCGCGTATTTAAATATATGCATATGCAAACAATTTGTTGACAACAAACAAGAAAAGATGGCGACGGCCAGGGATCGGGATCTTGATGGTGCAATAAAATATGCTTCGGAAAAGCTTAGATTTCTAGACGGTTTTAAGAATAAACAATCTGTTGCTTTGAAATCATTCTTGAGGGGGCACGACCTATTTGTGAGTCTTCCCACAGGGTTTGGGAAAAGTGCTATATTTCAAGCAGCACCACTCTGTGTTGATTTTCTTCGTGGACAAGTTGACGCTGATGAGCAAGGACTCGGAGTAGACGATGTGTCGAATAATAAGACTACTACTACTAATACTAGTCGCCATGCCGTTGCTATCATTGTACGGTGATGCCATTGAAAGCCCTTATAACTGATCAGCTTAGTAGAGCCAAGGAACGACACATCAACACAGCTGACGTGACAGGTGGTATTACAGATGATATACGCGAGGGTATCTGCTCGGCAAAGTATTCACTGCTCTTCGCTAGCCCCGAAAGTTTGCTCGGAGATGCCGGCCACGAGCTGTTCAACATTTCAGCAATCAAGGAGCAACTTTGTGGCTTTTGCGTCGATGAGAGCCACTGTGTAGCTAAATGGTAACTACTGTGATTATTTCAAAGTTGGGGATTGTGTAGATTAGTACCCCTTTCCTAACTAATATTAAGTATAATTTATAAATACTGTCAGAACCCCCAGATTTTGTTCACTGGACGGCAGTATGATGGTTCGCTCACAATCACACTCTTTGCTTTGGTTTTCACTTCGTCAATAAGCCATTTGTAACGGGCTTCAAAATCCTTTAGCATGGCTAACAAATGAAAAGTTTTATATTCTTGGGCATTAAGAAATCAATGAAAGAGTGGCAGGAAAAGAAATTGAAGAATTTAAAAATTCCCTAAAAACTCTATAACTCTTTTAAGTACACAATACCCCAAAGTGGATGTAAATATTTTGACGGTACATTCCTAGGCCAAGCCTTGTAAAAAAGGCTAAGGAATTAGTGTCAGGGTTAATGAAAGGTGGTGTTAAATTTTAGGATCACCTTTGTCCAATTTGGCTACATGTCCACTTTAATCTAACTTGGTTTTGTTTTCTGTTCTTTATTTGTCTTGTACATGCACATGAGTTCATCAAGAGACACTAAAGCATTTCGAAGTGCATATGGGAAGCTTGGAGAAGTCTGTGCAAGAATGAAGTCATTTGTTCCAACAGTTGCACTCACAGCAACAGCTACCAAAGAGGTCAGAAGTTTCATCACTGACAACCTGGGGCTGCGCAATTATGTCCTAATCAGCGAATCACCAGAGAAGGTTAACATTAAACATGTGGTGATGAAGTCACGTACAAAGGATTTTGAAGCCATTTTTAAATGGCTTCATGGCGAAGTGAAAACCAACGGGCGTGATTGTGAGCGAACCATCATATACTGCCAATCTAGGAAAGTTGTTAGTGACATCTATGCAATATTTCTTGCTTTGCTTCCATCCACTTGTCACCTGTTTGTCAACATGTACCACACCAACACACAAGATGACATCCAAAAGTACATTGTTAACAGTATGGGAGACCAGGATGGGCTCGTGAGGATCCTAATTTCAATGATAGCATATGGCATGGGGGTTGACTCGAAGGGAGTATGCCGCACCATAATGTGTGGCCACACCGTTGATTTAGACGATTACATGCAGATGAGTGGTAGAATTGGGAGGGATGGTAAGCAAAGTGTGGCAGTCACATTGTGTTACCCAGGAGACAGTGTGGGTCGAGTGACTTCATCAAGCATGAAAGACTTTCTTGCTGGAAGTCGTTGCAGAAGGAAAGTCATATGAGAAGTATTTGGCGAACAACCCAGCTTTGCAATTACACCACATAGATGCTGTGATGTTGGTGCGGAATCTTGTCAGTGCGGTTGTGATAGGGTCACTGCATTTGAGAAAAAATGCGGGACGCTTTGAAAGAACAGAGCAAAGCCGAAGAGTTTCCCATCAACGTTCCATCCCCAAGTAATGTAGCGAAGCTTGAGAGAGAAATGGAGGAGTACAGACTCAGTCTCCTACAAGATAAATCGGAACACATTTATTGTGGTGCAGACATTGCGACTGGATTTTCACAGGCAGTCTCCGAGCAGATCCTTGAAGAATGTAATGTGGAATTTGACTTCAGGATATTCCAACATCATTATGCATTTCCAAGCCATCATATAGCGTTAGATGTATGGCACATTGTTTGTGATAACCTGGAGCGGCCCTCTCTGAGAGTTCATACCTCAAATGATGCAGGGGATCTAACTTTGGACGAATTCAGTGAATCTAATGAAGATGAAGTGAGTACCAGGAAGCAATTGTTGTTAGTAGCAGCGACAGTGATTGAACATAAGTCACTTTTGATGTTACCGTACTTTTCAGAACTAATCTTGCCATTCTGTACTTGTATTACAGTCTGACCTTTGGTAGTGTTTAATCTGTGTTTAAAACAGTGGTGAAATATAGTGCGTGTTCTATATCCAACGAGATAATATAATATTTAAGGGTATTGAAATTAAGTACAGTCCAAATCAAGAATGTGTTGTCCGGGAACTGGGCATACCGTCCATGTCGTGGTGCATATTTTGCGAACAAACCATCCTTAGTGGACCTCTGAAATTTTAACATGTTTAAATCTACTTTTAGATACTCCACCTTTGTGGGTTTTTTTCACTTTATTTTTCACCTTTAAAGAAACCAAGCAATTCCTCATCGTGCAGTCTTGTCAAAAATCGACCGTGTTTAAAATGCAGTACACAAATTTTATGTGCAAGCACAAATTGGTATCACACAAATTTGGCTTATCGACACAATTTTAACCCTCTTAATTTTTAAATTTTGTTAATAGTGCCTTAAAGTTGAATGGCCCGACTCTTGGCCGATTTGACCTGAAAATTTTGTTTTAAATGTTAAATACCTATTTTTAAAGGTCATTGAATGTTGTAAGTTTTCATTTAATATTGCACACAAACAATCCCCAAATTATTAGGGGTAGTTGATGAAAACTCAAAATGAGTTATTGTGGTACCCAATAATACTAATAGCTCATAGTATTTACACTGCACATGTACATGTACTTCAACGTTGTAATGTGTCGAGCATGTTGTGTTTTTATTTCATGGTTCCTGCTCTTAAAAATTGAAACTACAAATTTGTTCGCTACTATGGCTGTTACTCTTTCCAAATTCATTCACTCATAAAATTCTAATATTTCTCATGCAACTTTACCTGTTTACCATTGAATTGTTTTTATTCTTTACTCACAAGACCATGTCAAATAAAATTGAGACTAAGAGTAACATGGATTGTTTTTTTATTCTGGTGCTATTATATGGTACATGTACATTAACTTGTTAAGGTCCAGAATGCATCTTCTACTGCTGGTTTTAAAAACAATATAAAACAAATTCTAAGTAAACTCAGCCCTCTGGTATGTATTTTTTGATCATTTTTATTATTATTTTACCACTTTAGGGGCCATGTTGTCATGCATATCTGA
Source organism: Pisaster ochraceus (assembly GCA_010994315.2). Classification (NCBI taxonomy): domain Eukaryota; kingdom Metazoa; phylum Echinodermata; class Asteroidea; order Forcipulatida; family Asteriidae; genus Pisaster; species Pisaster ochraceus. The sequence goes on along the minus strand of CM021537.1, from coordinate 7,514,499 downwards.
CGTGCATGCGTTGCCAGCTTGCTGTGGTTTCGCTATGAGCCAAATCAAATTCCATGCAAGGAATTACATGTTAAACAGCTCGACGACATGGCCCCTTTAAGGGTGCAAAATACTTTGTAGGATCGACCCAAGTACAAAAACATGAGATAGCAACTCCAAATGAGTAGCTTAGACTCTGTTTTTTGCTAGTTCTGTGTTTTGCAATAGAGTTACAATAATTAACGGCATTCTCTGTATACAACCCTCAGCATATGGGTTGGGCTAATATTAATTTACGCTGTTATTGCAGGGAATTTATTACAATAAAATACAGACAGGCAGTCGGGAACAATTAATCTTGTACCAGTAGTGCATGTTCTTTATTACGATCAATTGTGTTTACGGGATATGGGGGGGGGGGGGTGCAGGTTATGGTATTCTGGCTTGACAACTAAAGGCATTAGGCAATATTTCAGTGATTTCTGCTGAATTAATGGTACAGTTTGCTACATGTACATGTATGTATTCCAGCTAGTTTTTGGTTGTGAAAAAATAGATTTTATTGACTAACTGTCAATTTGATATGCCGATAAAAAAAAAACACTATTTTTTAATCAGTACTTGTTTCTGAATGACAGGATTTCACTCACTTGCTTGAAAAGATCTTTCCAAGTTGTGTATGTCTTGGTACACATACTGCAGTGCTATGCATCACTCGCAATCATGGTTTTATCTACAAATGATGACATGATTGTCTCAACATACTGTTTGTAATCACAATATAGTTCCAGGTTGAAGATGTAATTAGTTGGCTCCTCTGATAAAACTCCGATCCCAATGTAATCCATGCCTGCAGCTATCACAAGAGCAGTTGTGTATTTCTCCACCTGATCTGCAGCAGCATTAATGTTTATCATCGGGTCGGCTGTCACATTTCTCGCTTCTAAGTAATTGCGTGCTGTTTAGAGTATTCCTTTGTCTGGGGCTGATGAAGGATCCAATAGGTGTTTTCATTTTACGCAATTAAGGAATAAGTAGGGGTCTGGTCCTGGAGAAAAACAAATTGACTGAATCAGAGACATAGAGGAGGATTTGTCAAGAAAGTTGGAAAAACTAGGGGAAGTGGAATCACTTGCATTTTAACACTTAAAGTCTGTGTTTTGTAAAGCTAACTAAGACAGAAACGGGTCAACTCGTACTCCAACCAACTCGTAATCATTTTGGTCAACTCGTACTCACGCCAACTCGTACTCACACCAACTTGTACTCGGAGCATGGAGGTAGATTCCTACATGGTTGGAGTTACGATCGAGTTGGTTGGGGTACGACAACGAGTTGGAATTGGATGGAGACGAGTTGGTTGAGCACGAGTTGGCAAGGGTACGAGTTGACTCGAATTCGACACATTCAGCTACGAAGGAGGAGTATAGGCCATGCCCATGGGTTCAAGTTGTGGGAAAGTTGTGCTGTGAAAGGTTACAAATCTTTCAATGAAAATGATTAAAATTTCCTTACCTGATAGGTAGTAGGGTCATATCTTTGGATTCCGTGACCATTTTTTTGCTACCTTTTTTTCTTGATGGATTTGACTTCAGGAACCATTTAAAAGGAAAATAAGCTCCT
>CM021537.1:7469929-7483930 GCA_010994315.2 Pisaster ochraceus | reverse complement strand
AACAGGTGAACATGTCACGACCTCGATACTTGGCAGGGTGACAGAGGAGGTCAAGGGTCATTGTCCTATGGGGGTGACCAGGTCAGTAGCCCCTTTGAATGCCACTTAACCGGCTGGTTTCATTGTAACGTAAAAACCGAAGACGTCATAACACTGACATTTCAGTGGAAGTTAACCCCTGACCTCCTGTTTGACCTCAATCAATATTGAGGTCATGCCTCATTTGGATCATGTGTTTATAAGTTTTTATTGATTTATTTAACAGGTGAACATGTCACGACCTAATTGTTGTTTTTGTTGTACTCTCATATACATGAATTAATTTGTCAAGGACACTTAGTTATTTGCTGATTTGTGTTTTGCTCTTCTCTCCCTTCCTGAATGACAAGATGATGTTATAAATAGGGAGTAGTTCGACAAGAAGGTATCTGCAACAATTCAGGGATATACCAAAAGCAGGTATGTTTTCCCTTAAATAATGTCTCAATAAGCCATTTGCGAGTAAGATAAGAATAATGTCTGGTGCATTGAGTGGTCACAATTTTACTCTGATATTTTAGTTTCTCAGACTATAGAGACAGTGGCTTTTCAAATGGTTTTTGGCAAGCTTTTGTATAGCAACCTCCAGATGGGCAAATCCTGGGCCTAATTTCATAGAGCTACTAAAGCAAAAAACGTTGCTGAACATATTTCTGCTCATTAAAAATTAGCAAAAGGTGCATTTGCCATATACAATCATTCAATCATATACAATCATTCAATCAAAATTGTGTATGGGTGCTCACCATCTTTTATGTAACTATGCAAGAGCTTGACTCGAATCATGTGACATACAAAGTAGCAACTCTTTAGTCTGAGGAATATTAAACTTTAGGTGGTAACTTGTGACTAAGCTATTGTCATAGTACAGACGTTATTCAAATCTAAGACGCAAATGGGTTATTATAAACCTCTACCGCCAAATCAACACTACCCAGTCAATAAAACAAGCTAGTGCAATAAGAAATCAATTACATTTTCTGCTTCATCTTCTTAAAAAGCTCATTTTATTTTGCCACAAACATATTAACGAGTGACTGGTCTTGTTAATGGATTATCTATCAATAGGAGGTTCATGTTTGTTCATATTGATTATCGTAAAATTTCATTTGTATTCAAATCTAACATTCATTACTCTATATATACATCAATCAATTTTTATTTTCCTTTTAACCCTAGCCTTGCAGTGTGTTTGGCTACAAACCCATCAAAAAAATACAATATATGTATATGAGGTGAGTCGTGAACCTAACCTTTGGATAAATATGAAATAACATTAGAATGTCTTGCCCATGACAAGTATGTATAAAATGGTACAGTTGACTAAAAATTTGTTTCCAATACATGTAATTCATTTGATCTTATGTTCATATACATCTGCAAAATTGCAAAAAGATTTAAAACAAGCAAGCAAGTTTATTTTTACATCTTCAGCTGAACTCCGTTTCATGTAGAGATAAACTTCATTATTTGTCAGTGTACTAAAAAAGATGAAATGCTTATGTACAGGGATAAAAACAATAATGTTTTAAATTGAAATACTTTAATGACATATGCTGAGAATAATATTGAAGCTCTTACAGTGCACCTTGATGGAGACATTTCAATCACCTCTGTCTAAAACCACCCCCTCAGGAGTTTCATCTGCCCCCTGATGTGGTTGGTAAGTGCAGAAATAAAATCTTCATTGGCGACTTCAACTGCCATAGCAACCAATGGGCCTACCAAGCTCAAGACACAGACGAGAATGGAGAGCTGTTGGAAACAAGGATGGACTTACACAACCTAGATCTCATCCACGACCCTAAGCTTCGAAGTTCTTTCTACAGTGGATGTTGGCGAAGGGGATATAACCCAGACCTCATTTTCGTCAGTTCTAACCTAGCACCCATGAGCACCAAACTTGTCCTAGACCCTATTCCCAAATCCCAACATCGCCCAATAGGATTACAACTTCATGCTGTTGTCCAACCTAAGAGGCAGACTTCAAAAAGGCAGACTGGCAAGGCTTTGCTTCAGACTTTGACCAGGTGATTGGGGATTTGGAGCCTACGAACAATTTGTCAAAAGAGTATGGGAGTCATCGAAAAGACACATCCCTCGAGGTTGCCACACAGAATATGTACCCAGCCTTTCCTCAGATTCTGCTGCAATCTATGCCTCATATAAGGAGAAGTATGAAGCTGACCCTTTTTCTGCTGATACTATAGCTACAGGGGAAGCACTTATTGCAGCTATCTCATCTGACCGGCACAAATCATGGCAAGATTTGATTGAATCTGTGGATATGACTCATAGTAGCAAGAAGGCATGGACCACTCTCAATTGAATTAACAAGGATCCAAAGAAGGTTAAGTCACTTCATACTGTACAGCCTACTGCCAATCAAGTAGCACACCAACTCCTACTAAACGGTAAAATGGACTCGATAGAGAAAAGGCAGAAACTTCTGAAGTGCCAGGAAGGTAATTTTGCTAATCCACAACTCTGTCAGCCTTTCACAATAGAAGAACTAGATGCTGCTATCCGCACAGCAAAAGTAGGTAAAGCTGCCAGCCTGGATGACATCATGACTGAACAGATCAAGCATCTTGGACCAGATGCAAAACAGTGGCTGCTGTCCATGTTTAACACCTGCATGGAGAGATGTCACATCCCAAAGCTCTGGTGCCGCACACGCGTCATCGCATTGCTGAAGCCAGGCAAAGATCCATCAGTAGCAAAGAGCTACAGGCCAATATCACTTCTTTGCCACACCTACAAGCTGTTTGAGCGACTCATCCTGACCCGCTTGAACCAAGTATAAATAGAGCCATTCCTAAGTCTAACCCAACACATCGAGGATGGGTTTCATAAAGGTATTATCACAGCATGGTTTTTGTAGACCTCTCTGCAGCCTATGATACTGTGAACCATCGCCGACTGTTACACAAACTACTCGCTTTGACTCAAAACATGCATCTTACTACTCCACCGCTGAATATGCCTGCGCAGTCTGGGAACGCTCAACTCATGCAAAGAAGATTGATCCAGTGCTAAACCCAAGCTGTTGCTGCATCTCTGGATGCATAAAACCAACAAAAACTGACATCTACCTTTCCTCTGGCATAGCACCACCTGAGATAAGAAGGGCCGTGGCCAGCCTCAGACAATTGTTTAGGTGTAGGAAAGTGTAAGAGAAACATGCAGAAGTGAAGGTATTCCAAAGCAGCTGCAGACTGCGAGTTGCTGCATAACACCTGCACCGTGGAGGACCTTGCAGAGGCCAATGACAATGGTCTCCAAGTTGCCCAATATTGGCAAGCAGTTATGTGATGACACGAAATGATGATGATTATTCATTTATTAATGGCAACAACAAATTTAGGCCATAAACAAGTAAACATACTCCTAATGAACACAATAAGTATGGCTATCAATGCACTACTTGACGTTGCACTTGCAATTAATTCAATTGGAGCGCACGGAATGTGATTCACTCATCTTCCCTCCTAAATCCATCCTCTTGGGTCTGCAAAAGGCCCCGCAGGCGATCGTACCTGAAATGTTGTTTGTGAGAAAAATAATAATTATATTTTGGTGTTATATAACTAATAGATTTGCAAGAGCAGTATCGTTATTACAAATTTTTTTTAGAGTAGCCTGAATTTTTGCTCCTTTACTTAAAATCTTTTGAAACTAAACAAGTATTCTGAAACATCTCAAACAAATTGGAGAACTCTGAATTTCAAGAGCTACTTTAGAACATGTGGAACCTAGAAAACATGGTCTTCAAGACGTGTGACAGCGAGAACAGAACCTGTGACAGCCTGTATGTGTGCATGCACTTTGTTTCAAACTCTGCCACAAAGACACTGAATGTTTATGGTACTCTTTACAGTTCAGTCAGGAAAGGTACTTGGAGTGTATAACATGAACGGAAATATAAATTTATGTTTGTCCTCATAGGATTAATCTCTCTTTGTGGAGGCTAAAACTCAGTTGTAAATCAGATTTATATTCCCTTATTGATACTTGGAGGCACAAAACCAAATGAGCAGTGCTGTAGTCGAGACCCTGTTGTCTGTGTCCCGAGTCCATATCTGAGTCCTTGACATGAAGTCTGAAACTCCATTTTGTCTGAGTCCCAGTCCCAGTCCCTTATATTCCTGTAAAGTTAGCTGTGACAATTAAAATGCATCGGTCCTTCCGACGGTTTGTATGGAACATTTCTGCAATTTTGGACGTTACTGTCAGACAAGTGACCAAATTTGCCTGATTTAAACACATATTTTTAAGACACAGGTTTCGTGGTTGATATGCATCTGCCATAGGTAATGCATACACAGGAATGTTTTTGTTTAAATTATCAATGATTTACATGGTCACCATAAAGTTTCATGTTTTTCCCCGGGCTCGAGACAAGTCACGCGGATTCCCAGGGTCTAGTCCAAGTATGAATCACAGTGCTCCGAGATCGACTTTGAGTACAAAACAAAAAGTCCTCCAGCACTGCAAACAAGTGTTCTGCCCTTCATTTAAAACAAATTAAACACATACCAGTTCTTTCTTTGTTCTCTTTTTTCCTGGCAGAGACCTTTCCTTGGCATGTAGAACATTAAATTTACTCAGAAGAAGTTTCTTTTGTTCAGCTGTGAAAAGAGATCTTCTTGTGGTCACCTTTATAACCTTAACAAGAAAAATAATGTCAAATAGTCATTTTGGAAATCCACCTTATCAAAGTTATTCATGTACGTACAATCAAATTGTTCTTGGTGCACAGCGAAGTGATTCCGGAGGACAAAGAGGTTGACAAATTTAGCACTACAATATATTTACTTGTCAAGAAAAATTTTATTTAAATTTTGCCCTGTTTTTTGCATAATAAAAATTATCTTTATTATTATGTTTGTGCAGGCATCCACCTTTTGAAAACAATGCTCCACGGACAATTCTATGTTGCTTGCTTCAGAGTAGCTGCAAGTCAAGCTCCATTACACTCCTCACAGTCGATCCTTTAAACAGACTGCAACACTACAAAGGTATTGCCCAAATCTCACCTCTACTACCCATATCCACCCCTCGGTCAGAATACCTCTCTTCTCATCATTAACCTTTTATTCTACATACACATTTCCCATTGCTCTATTAATATGCTTTTATGAGTTATACGCAAAACGTACAGCTTATAAGAAGTAAATTCCAAAGTGCGTCATCCATCTTTACTTCTCGTCAAGTTTGCTTGAAGACAAATTCATTATTTCGGCCGAGTTGGATATGGAACGCAGAAGCGCTGTATTTGTACGTATTTTGTACGTACGTGTACACACAACCCAACCTAACTCGCTCAAAACATAATTTTTACATAAGTTTTTGAAAATGTACAAACTTGAAAAATTTGCTTAACAGATTTTCCTTTTTCTTTCACTTTTTAACAAAAGGGCATTTATGAATGGGAATAAAAGAGTAGTGACTCGTTCTTAAACAGCCAATTAAAACCTTGCAGATTCATGGCCGTGCGATAAAGGCCACAACCCTGCCGGTTTTGAACGGCCGTTTAAGAACTCTTTTATTCCCTTATTTAAAAAACTTTTTCGGCTAAACACTTCAAATACATGTATTGCTCAAATGTATTAACCTGTGTACATGTATGCTCTTACCGGCTGCGTTACACTACTTGAAGAGGCTGCTGCTGGTATTTCCACATGCCTGCCACTGGTTGATGGGGATGCTCGTGCTGCATTTGAGTCTTGCTGCAAAACAATTAAATGATGAAGAATAGAATGGATTGCTCTGAAGCAACAAGATTTATGCAAACAGAGAAGGTTAAATATCAACCATGGCTAGTCAAATTGAGTGGTGTAGAGCCTTACCACCCTCTTAGGGCACATGACGATATGTCATGTATGGTGTTATATTGTTCAAGGTTTCCATCTTAGTAAAAAATCTTAATGTGGATTATGGTTATACTTACTTTCTTCAGTCCACAGAATGTAGTTTTTTCCAGAAAGCTGGTAAATGATGTTGCTTCCTAATAAACCATATGACAAGTCATTAATGTATTATAGATACATCTATAAATACTTCCCTGCAAGTATCACACACATTCCCCTCAAAGATTAATGTATTTAGTGATGAATGTGTATACTCACAGTTATGTTTTCTTGTGACCTGCTAGGTCCTGGGGTTTCCTGTTTAAACAAAATGATTACATACAAATTGAAAATTAAATAACGTCTATCCAGACATGGTGTTCAAACAAATGGAGCATCATTAAGTATTTTTTTAAGCAGAATTCCAAACAAATTTACAAATGGTTTTAGAATTCTTTCTTGGGTGTGTTAAGGTTTTTAGAAATGTTTACATTTTAAGTAACACTCTGATGTATTCTTACCGATTCTGGCAATTCATGTTGAAGTGAGATATCTTGAAGGTATCTGTCAAGTAGAACCTGCAGAGAGAGTTTTCTACTTTGTTAACAAATTTCTCTTTTTATTTTTTTTTAGTGAATGGTAATAATGCAGATATTGATTGATTCAGTTTGATGCTTAATATTCTGACTGATGGAGTTGTGGCTACAAGCGATGACAAACTGGGCCGAAAGTTCTTCTTTGGTCACTAACTTCACTTAAGGTACGGTAAAACTATCCCAGTGTTAAGTAGGACCTGTTATGTTTTCCCTCTTAATTTATATGAGGTAAACACCAACGATACCAGACAAATTACAATGTAAAGTCTTTGGTGCAGTACTCAACACACATCATGACATTGTCAATAAAATTGTTTGTAAAGATTATTCATAAAAATCCTGGACAGTTTGATGTTTTATATAATGGAGTTGTGGCAACTGATTCCAATTTAAAAATAGGAAACTCAATGATAAACCAAAGTAGAATGTTAGAAAACTTATTTTGGTTGGCCCAATACAATCATTTATTTTTGAATCATTGTTACATTTTACTTACTCTCTGAGGGGGCTCTTCCACATGATGGTACTGTGAAATGAAAAATAACAATACAAAGACAAGAAAACAATACATTTCGTTAAATACCATTGCATGTTAAATGTTTATAAAATCTTGAAGGTCCACTCACCTCTGAAAAAGATAAATAATTTACTATTACATAAATTTTAAAAGGGTCTGTCATTTTATGGCTTCATACAGAAAATGAATAAAATTTGTTGATTATTAATTATTTCACTGCAGCGAGGAAGCGCAATTTTTCAAATGATTAAAAGATTGAATTCCAAGGTGCAGTAGTGAAACAAAATTACACATAGAGAGAGTAAATTTACTTTATTAATAAATGTATCCTTTTTTTAAATATTTTTTTTAATGATTGGCAATAATATAGGTATCGATTGCTTCAGATTTATGCTTAATATTATGACTGATGGCTACAAGCGGTGACAAACTGGGCAGAAAATTCTTTTTGGCCACTGCATGATTCCACTGAATTAACAGTAAAACAATCACAGTGTAAGGTAACCCATTTTATTTATTTGAGTTAAAAACCAATTATCAAGAAAACTCAATCTGTATGGTGCAGTACTCAACACAAGACATAATGCTGCCAAAGAACTTGTTAACTTTGTTAAATATTATTGAATTTTACTTACTTGCTGGGGAGGATCATACGCATGGTCATGGTCTTGGTCCTGTGATTTTTATAAATAAAATGATAACCTGATGTTTAACAAGTAGTTTCTTAATTGAAAAGGAAATAGTATTTTTATGATACATTTTATGAAGTTTTTAATTACATTTTTTACTGCGAAACTCAACAAAAGGTATTTTAATTTTGATTTATAATTTTCTTTCTCTTTTTAAGAGTGTTGTGCTAGATTAGCTGTTCCAAATACCAAAGTTAAGTTTTATTCTTGTAGTAATTTCTAGCTGACCATTACCTGAACAAGCAGTGCCTGTATTGTGCAAGCTGATCGCACAGCATCTTGAGGTGCTTGATGGGCGGTGTAATACTTTCTCTGCGTAGATTCACGGTGAGACATGTGTCTCACGACACCAGTTCTGTCCCTGGGGCCCAGGTTGGATCCTTGATTCTAGAAGGAGCACAAATTTAAAGATTCATAATAAAAAAAGAAGTTTGACTTTTTAAACTACTTATGTCAGAACATGATGTGTTTCCCTCCTTCTCAGCAGATACTGTTTGTCACCTGACCATAAGAGAACATTATTCAAGGAACCAAGCATGATTCGTCACAACAAAGAGTAAGTTTGTTTACTTTTGATTTGATTATGCACTTGCCTGTGTGGAACCATCAGTTAGATTTTGACACTTTGATTATGGAAAAGTTGCAGTGGACATCCATAAAAGAAAAAATTAATTTACAGAAGTAAAAGCTGATTATGGAAATTAGCTTAAGCTCTTTCAATATCAAGAAACACATTAAACCCGAAAGTTACAGAGCCGAAAAGGCTGTCGGCCTGACGGCTTCCGCATGCGGAATTTGGTACAAGTGCGGATGACCTGTGCACAGTAGTTGTACGGGCGTCGTGCGATGTGATACACACATTGCTCACAGTGTACACGGGTGGGTTTACGGCAGCTTTTTTGGGGGGCGGGGAATGCTAATGAAAATTTTTAAATCAATGCTTTTTGTGCAGGTTGGTGGCTGACTGCTGTGAATGGACTGAGCAGAAGCCTATTATCTTCGACATGGCTGAAATGAACCACAAACTTGGTCTGGTATTCAGGGCAGGTACGATTTTAGCTGTTCTTTATTATTACGGGTAATTATTAAAGTGCATGTCACTGTTTAAATTTTATTTGTTTAAGCAGGGTCAATGGTACTTGTTGAATGCCCTGATGACATAATAATCATTGAGCAACTTGAGAAAGGAATGACTTGACACATTGTAGTTAACCCACAAGCATGTAGTAAAAAGGGATCCTATTATTAAGTTTTTTTTCTTCACTTAAGACAAATAAGACAAAGCAACATATGCAAAACATTGGATATAACAGTTATTTTATACCCATTAGAGAAAGGTGATTGGCTTACCGCTGCAAATCCTGTGCCACTTTGGTGACCAGTGTTCCACCAGTCTGTACAAAGAAGGGGCTGTCGTCTGCATTTATTTCGCTTATTTTTGTACGGGGAGTTTGCTGCCTTCCATGTTTTTGGTAGACTTTCATGAGTGAGTCCAAGTTTTTGGTTAAAGTCACCATTTGGGGTCCATAGGTGCCCCTGGTCTTGTGGTTGTGGACCTTTGAAATTAAAGTTCATAAATAAATTGATTAACTCAAATTGATATATACCAAAGACAGCTTAGGCAGTCCTATTGGTTGAGAAGTGTTCAAACAACCATGTTTACCTGCTTTGAAACAGCTGATAAAGACATAGTTGAAGCTGTTTAAGATTGGTTTGCTAATGCGCATTCTGCGTTAATTGTTATGCGCTTGTTGGCGCGCAAGCTTACGCAGGCACTAACAGCGCATAATGCACAACCGTGTAGCGTCACATGCAATTTAATTTATTTGAATATTTCTTTGTTTAGTTTATTTAGGTTACCTCATTTTACATCCCTCAAATTCCCCTAGGTTTAACAAGCTAGTGGAATTTTCTACATTTTGCCTTTATATGCATGATTTTGTTTTTGTTTTCTACACTTACTTGAATTACTTTATGACTCTCACAACTGTTGTCAAGCACTTCTTTGCTTTGCCTGAATTCCTTCAGGGTCATGTTTGTTATAACCCCAGTACGAGGGGTACCCTGAAGAAAAATCAGTGCCATCAAACTATTCCTGAGAATGCACACTTGTTTCCAGGTAGCATGTCTGCCCTGATGCATCAGTTCTATAAAAGAAATATTATATAAATTATAATAGATTCTTGCTTGTGTGAGACACAATAATGAAACACGTCAACAATACAATTTATTCGTTTGTTCATTTTCATTTCTGATGTAAGTGCCACTGATTTTCAAGTATACCCAATATCCTTTACATCTTGAGTATTTATTATAATTGATTAAGAATATTTTTGGTGATCCAATTGTCATCTCTTTCATGTTCTACAGATGTTCTGTTTTTTCCAGAGCCGACAATAATGACCGATACCAAATAACCCATGCAAGAGATCAGCACCTGGAAATAAATACTCACCTGCTACTCTGTTTGCATCCCTCGTAACCTCTCTAATGAAAATGTCCACATGCTCAGGTTGGAGGAGTATATCCGTAAAGAGAGACAGATTCTTAGTCAAGGTAAAACATAATGGCTGTTATGGTTTTATTTTACTATGGATGATGAATTACCTGAATGTTTGCGGTGTCAATACATTGCTTAGTAGAATTTGACAGTTGACCTCGGGGAGCGTACAAGTTTTCGCAAGAATCTTGACGCCAAATAGCAGCTACAGCATGCATTGTGGCAAAACTAGGACGTCTTCGTCCCGGCGACTCCATTCAACATCACGTAAAATAAATGTGACACAAGGTCTGTTTTCAAGCTAATTAACAAAGCACTTGTATTCCGATTCAGGTGATCTGAAATTATTTACCTCTTATCATGGCCTGCAGCTCTTGTTCATGGGCTGCTACGGCCCTTGAGAGACTGTGGGCAAAGTCTCTACAAGTTGTCATTGTTGCCCTGATCATTGTGAGCTGATTCCAAATCTTCTGGAAAGGGCCGGCTCTCTGTCAAGAAACTCGCACAGCTTTATCAGGCTTGTCAAGTACAAGATCTGGGTCTTTGGTGCACGTTTTTTTTCTTGTAGGGCCTTCAGTAAACTGAAAAAGGATCAAGGAAACATATCTTAGCATCAATGATTATACCCACGGTAGACCAAATCTTATACAATGTTTGACCATCTTCAAGGAAGCAGCTGGAAATTCTTTGTCAAAGGACAAACAGCGAAATGTTTTCAACAATATTTGCAACAAAATGCTGTGTTTTTTATCTTTCCAAAATTAAACAATTTTTCTTGATGGAATGAAAGTGAGCATCTTGTAAAAGCACCTTTTTATGTTGCTAAACTTTTCAGCTATCACCACATTTCCTTGTATTATACCATTGTTTTTCACTCACTTTTTGGGCATTTCATGTCTCAGAAGATCTATTGGAGAATCTAAGCCCAGTATCGCTTCAGCAAGCTCAAGTTGGCGCCTGTGGTGTGACCCATTTCTCCGTGAGGATTCCACATTTCCTCCACTTGTAAGGATTTACTCTTCGAAGTTTGTCATGATATCATCTACAAAAAGTGTGTAGTGTAATAATTCATTTTATCAATTTTATGATCAAATGCTTTATACTCAGCATACCATATCACATTTCCTAGTCTGTGCATTCCATGCTTGGATCGGCAGTTGCCGTGCATACGTGATTGATCAGGCTAATGTGCATGCACTGTGGTGTGTTGAAGGTTGGACACGCTGGCCCATTCTGGCAGTTGTGATGTGTGAAGCTATTTATACTGGTTTGGGGGGTCCAGATGTTCGGGCAAACAACCAATCAGCGATTTGATTGGTCTTAAGTTAGAAAGTTCAGCTAATGAGAGTATAATATCGGCAAGTCGCTTGTTACCTTTTTGGAGGGAAATTTGTCTTGCTTAGCGTCACTTTGTCACAGCTTGTGATTGAAGACAAACTTTATTATATTTGCTAAGGCAATTTTTCTGATTTTGTACTGTTTGGGTACATCTTTCGTTCTACTTTAACTTACACGTAGGTGGAACTTGGAAGGTTCCTCCCCCAATTTTCTTAATTTCTAGCGGCAGTGACATTATCACTGAGCAGGGATCATTTTTAAGATTTCTTTTGTTGCTGTCCCCTCCTGTTTGTAGCTTTTCGTCGAGCATAGTAACTACGTGCACAGCGAGCTCAGGATTCCACAAGTTCTTCGGACTCTTGTCATTTTAAATTATCGGTTTGCTGCACTGGGTTAGACTAAAATTTCCCTTGTTGAACTACAATCACTTGTTGGTAGGGTCTTTTTGAGAAGACTAATTGCTCTCTCTCTCTCGGGCTCACTAGGCCAAGGGGCCAAGTTGGATTTGGTTATGTGGTTGGAGTTCTTGGACCAATTCAATGGTGTGTCCCCCATTTCGGCCTGTGCTTGGGACGATTCAGTAGAGCTGTATACAGACGCAGCTGCCTCTGTAGGGTATGGTGCCTTTTTTCAAGGCAAGTGGGTGCAAGGTCGCTGGCCTTCATGCTTACTCCATCAGCAGCCTTCCATTGCATTTCTTGAATTTTTTTCTTTGCTGGTTTCTGTGTTGTGCTGGGGTCCCTTGCTGGCAAATCGGCGGGTCCGATTCTGCTCTGATAATTTTGCAGTGGTTTATATAATCAACAGCCAAACATTGCAGTGTGAGAGGATCACGCATCTTGTGAGATTGTTTGTGTAGCAGAAGGGCATGGGTGCATGATTTTGCGTCATCCACAGTTCAAGTGGATGGAGTTGTCGTTGTATAGGTTTGATGGGAATTAAAAAATATACACAAAATTGTTTGTGTTGAATGTTATATTTAAAATTTTTATTTTTAAACCTATGCACAACCAGTATGAGAAATCAAAGCAGTCTTTGTGTTTTAATGCATGAATTGTATACTTACAGTTATCGGCTTCCTCAAAACACTTTTCGGTACACATGGTTGCCTGACTGGTGGAGGGTCTTAATGTCTTTACCTTTGACATGAGGTGGGCAAATGCCTCTGTCCCTCTCTAGGAAATCAAGCGGGACATAAAACCGGTGAGTACATTGATCAGTGTAAGGTTTTAACAGCTCAAATGTAAAATTGTATAAATGTCTCATTAAAAAGATTACAAGATTTGTCAAAGTGGTTTTTGAATCTTGGTTTTGCTGATAGTGTAAAACTTATAAAACATGAAAAGAAAAACAAAACAAAGAACTTCTGTCATTTTCAATGTGTTTGTACTTTTTCCATGTGAGTCGCTGGTAAAGATGGTGAGTTTCTACCTGTTGAAACCAATGACTTAAAAGAAAAAAGTGTTTTAACAGCAATGTCATCCTCACTTTTCTTTCATGTAGAATTAATCTTTTGTATTCGTATAGAGTATTATGATTATGGCATGGACCACATACTCTCCATTTTAGGCTCAGACGAATGGATCGTGGACAACCACACAGACTGGTGCTATGATGTTTTTCTGAGGTCATGATCCAGATGTAGAGACCAATAAAGCCAAACCCGCAAGTGTAAGATTTAAATCTTTATTTGATGTCTGGTGTGATTATGATGTCACCTACCAGTTAGGCCTATGTTACCTACCAGTACCAGTTATTACCTGTGAAGCTCATCCATCTGAGAACAGACCCTGACTGTGCGTTTTGTAATATTTTTATTTGGCGCCTTTTTTCATTGAGCTCATTTTGTATTATTTAAAGGTTTATTGTAAAGGTAAATATATATACTCATGTCGATCTCGTGCTTATAGTAGATGTGTGTGTCCACTCGCACAAGTTCCTTGGCTGGGCAGCCGGGATAGGGACAGTCGGCTGTTCAGGGTGGAGGCCTGGATCTGTCCGTGAAGGGACGGGGTTTGGAGATTGGTTTGCTGTTGAATGGTGCAAGAAATTATAGTGGGTGTTAACATTATTTGTTTTAATATTTTAAATTTACATTTTACCAGCAGAGTTGAGTGGCCCACTGTAAAGTGGGTGGATATGGTCAGCTAAGTAGCTTGTTGTGTAGCAGTCATCAGAAAAAGTTCAGATTTGAATGGAGTGTACAAGGTAAGCAGCCATATTGCAGTGCTTTTTTGACTGATCAGTGACGTGAAAACTTGCAAAGTCATGCACTGAAATGGCCCAGCACCGTTCATCATTTAAGGCTAACATGATATTGTTTAGGGGAATCTTTTTTTTAAAGTTACCCTTTCCTTGCTATGTAGATATATGTCATCCGTTTCTTTTTGTCTCTAAGTTTGTGTATCCTTATGAGATGGTGACTCAGCCCGATCACTTTGCTGTTGCAAAGGGGGCATTCCCTCCTGGA
>CM021537.1:7338380-7348996 GCA_010994315.2 Pisaster ochraceus | reverse complement strand
AACAGAACAATAACAAGAGGTGTTCGTGCACATATTGCACGAACACCTAATAATTGCTTCAAATTAATTCCAAAGAGATGACAAAGACAGTGGATGCCTTTTCAAAATATTTTCTGTCTAAAATTAAAAAATTGGTTTGGAAAAGGGTTGAGCTTTTCATCCAGGAAAATGTACATGTACCTAGACACATAATTAGTTTTAATAAAATTTTAAAAAGAAGAATGAAAAATAAATCTTAACTGAAATAGCTTATTGAAGTGAAAAACAAAAGACTGACAGAGCAGGACTTGGACATCTGCCTCTATAGCCCTCTTCTTCACCCATAAATAAAAACAAACTGGAAGATCTTACAGTTCTAATTATAATGTTAATTGGTTCAAGCCTTAGCTACATATTTGATCCCAAATTTCTGGGTTCCAGATAAACCAATGGTTTGGCCCCTAGCACTATGATTCATGTAACCTAAAATATTTTTTAACTGAACCCCACTTTCCACCGGGCATGTTGATATGAAGAGACTTCATGATCACATCATTGACTCCAATATCGCAGCTGGTTATTGGCTTAGAACACTTGTGATTAAAGGTTTTCGTTTTTGAAATTCTGTTTCATCAAAAATTTAGTTTGTCTTCTTTAGTAAAGTTAAGGATAGACTTGGGTTTTTTTACTTGAGGAAACTTGCCAAATGTAAAGAATGAGGGAAGGGTAAAGGAAATGAGAAAGGACGTATATTTATGCTTGATTTTATGTATAAATTAGTCCTTTTTATTTTGCTTTCAGATTGCTGGACAAACTAAATCTGTATTAAAGGTATGTTTATATAATTAAAAAAATATTTTGCAGCTCTGTAGCAAACTTATTATTTTTTCAAACTAAGTTGAAATTGCAATTGTAAATTGCAATCAATCCTCAATTTTGTCATGAGGAGTGACCCTCATTCTGTATAAAAATCATAATAATAATTATGTAATGTTGTCTTAGCCAACACTTAAATAGAACAATGTTCCCCTATTCATAAAAATGCAAATGCCAAGCCATATAAGCTAAATCTTGCAAGCTAAATTTTAAATATAATTGCAAATTAGCTATAAAATGCCCACATCTAAACCTTTTCTTTTTCAAATTCTTAGTAATTATATCTGGAGGGCATTTGTCCATAATTGAAGATAACTTGCTTATTTCCACAGGCTCTAATGAAAGCTTTTAAAGATAGTTGTTTACAATTTTGTGTTCTTGGTTCTAATTATAAGGGTCTGTCTAAGTTGCGGATCTGCAAGTCAGACTTAACATTTACGAACGACCAAGAACAAGTTCCAGAGACAGACTCCGAATCGTCAAGTGAAGATGATCTTGATGACTCGGATTACATTCCAAACTCAGATGATGAAGGGATGGAAAAGCTTGATGATGATGACGAGGAGCTGCCAGATGAGGCGGATGATGATGAGGACAAGAAATGTGATGAAAAATTCCAAACAGGTATAAAACAAGGCCACTTTTACAAATAATCCCAGATATTATTAAGAGCTTAGATTTCAAGCTGTCCTGAGTTATAACATCATGAAAAACATCCTTCTATGATCAGTTCATGCAAGCACTCCCATATCACTGATTACCAAGTTGACTAGCAAGCAGCAATAGGCCTACTCATCTTGCTCCCTGGAGAATCCAAGAGGCGACCAAGTTCCACATGCATCATACCATTCCTAAAGACATTGGCTAACACATCAGTATTACCTGAATCCCCACTCTTCCTGACCTTTGACAGATTTTCCTCTTTTATTTCATCATTAAACTTTCAAAAGTATTCACATTTCAATCTAATACTTCTTATTTCAATCTGATACCGCATTGTCTATTCACACATACTGTGGTCGATGAGTTCAATTAGAATGACACCATTTAAGAAGTTACTCCTGAATTCTGATTTGGTATTTTAGATGATAAAGTTAGACACTGTGATAGACTGTGTCAAATGCAGCACATAAGTCAAGAAGGATTAATGCCACAACATGTTCATTGTCTAATGTCGACAAGATATCATTGTAAAGCCCTCAGGAGAGCTGTCCTCCACCATGGTTGGTTGGTTTTATAGACTGACTGAAAGGGGTTGGACAGGTCAGGGATAAAACATTTTATGAATTAAAACTTTTGGAAGAGGGAATACGCTCAATTGTTTTAGCAAGGAATTTGAGGTTGGCAATAGGTCTGTAACTTTGTATTACTTCTCTGTCGGTCAGCTATGTTTTCCACAGGTGTGTTATGTGGACGATTTTGCATCTGTAATTCCTACAACAGCTACTGTACATGTGGATCATACAATCACTGAAAAAAAATTAAATACCAGCAAAAGAATGCAAGCCTTGATGGGGAAAAAGGCGTGGTCATATCTTACACTCATGGGAGCGAAAATGTATTTAGTGACATGAACATAACAAAGTACAGTAATTTCATTCTGAATCACTGCAAAATAAAATATTTATTCCACACATATTACTCTAGACAATTATGATGCTTCCCGATAGATATAAACTGTTCCTCTCGCTAACATGGGATAATTTTTCCACAAACCTACTACCCTGGTTAAGAAAAAACTACCAAAATCTGCAACACTCTGTGTTGACCTATGCGAGTGCAAGGTAAATTTGCAATTAAGCCACTTCCGGGAACTCCCATGCAAATTAAGTGAAGATAGAAAAGAATTTAACTACTCAAGTGATTATACCCTACTGGCTAGAAAAGTTATTTCCATGGTAATACTGCCAGCGGCGGCACCAGACCTGGGGGAGCAAGAGGGGGGGGGCAAACTTAAATTAAGGGGGGCAAACAAAAATCTATAATGTAATTTTGTACTGCAGAAAAGCATTGACTTACCACCGTAACGGACTTACACCAGCGTTATTCTTGAGTGAGGGTATTTCCTGGCAAATCTATCGACGACATCGTCGAGGGATGGAGGTTGTTTGGATTTCTTGCAAGGGGAAAAAACTGGGGGGGAAACTGGGGGTGCTGAATACTGCACAATATTTATCTCACTATGCAAAGCACAGTAAAATTGAAGCTGTGGAACTTTGTTTAGTATTACAAAAACCTGTCCAGAATTGTAGTTAGATTCATATCAAACTTAAAGCAGTTCTTTTACCAATATTTGAAACTTGACATTTTATTTCATAAGATTACTGTACATGACATCTTTTTTCTGAATAGAGTGGCTATCAATGAAACTGGCTACAAGAATGGAAATGTTTCTAAAACTAGCCACAAACAAAGCGATTGTCAGACACTAGCTGCTTTTCTAGTTCACTGTTAGTCATCATCAGAAGCCAACTTTTGAAAATATTTTGGTTAGTTACATGGTAGAATACAAACACATTTTAAAAATTTGTTATAATTCTGCTCATTTCAGATTCATCTTGCAGAACATTTGAAAAGAGACAATCTTGCCTGTACTGTGGAAAACTTGTAGCCAAAGCTGCAAGGCACCTCAAATCTGTGCACAAGGAAGAAGATGAAGTAAAACAAGCATTAGACAGCGAGCAGAGTGATAGCCAGAAACGAGGCAACAAAAAGTCCCTTTTCTTTGAGAAACTACGACTTAAAGGAAATTTCTATCACAATATGAGAGTGATGTCAACAGGAGAGGGAAGTCTGATTCCAGTACGTGAGCCACCAAGAGCTTTTGAAGTCAACAATGTCAACTTCCTCCCTTGTCCATTCTGTCTTGGTTTCTTCATGAAGTCAGATCTCTGGAGGCACAAGAAAAATTGTCTTTTCAGGCCAAGTAATGCAGGTAGAGCAGGTAAACCAATGTCATGCCACAAGATACAGCAGGAAAGTTTGCTGATGATGCAGCCCTTCATAAGTAAACAAACAGATGACAGCTTGTCAAAGTATGTGCTATCAACAATGTACCATGATAACATCTCTCTGGTGGTAAGAGGAGACAAGCTTATCACAGCACTTGGGCAAACACTTATAAAAAAGCTTGGTAAAACTAAGGCTCAGTATATATCACAACGCCTGCGACAACTTGGCAGATTGTTGATTCATTTGCGAGTTCTCGGAGATGAAGATGAGGGTCACACACTTGCCAATTTTCTCAAACCAAGCAGATTTGATCTGGTTGTATCAGCTGTCATGGAGCTGTGTCAGAAACACGAAAGTTTGGAAGAAGGCACTCCATCCATTGGAATTCCTTCACTTGCATTGAAGCTTGGCTATTCAATCAAGAAATGTGTTTTAATTCTTCAAGGAATTGCACTCCGTGAAGGAGACACCAGCCTTCTGGAAGATGCCAAGATGTATCTGCAGCTACATGAATCTGAGTGGAGTGATAAAGTGTCTTCACTAGCACTGGGCACTCTTAACACTAGGAAATGCAACAGGCATGAGGTACTGCCAGTAACGTCTGACCTAATAAAGCTCAGACAATTCATGGAGGATGAGACAAAGCATCGCTCTCTGGCCTTACAGTCTTCACCAAACCCTGTGACCTGGACAGCCCTGGTAGAAATTGTGTTGGCTTGGATAATAATCTTCAATAAACGAAGAGGAGGTGAAGCTTCTAAAATGCTTCTGCGCAACTATGAGGAAAGGCCTATCTGGAACATTATGGCTAATGAAGAAATAGCCAACTCACTCACTAACCTGGAAAAGAAACTGTGCAACAGGTAAACATAAAGGTCCAAAAGATGTTACCCAATTTGCCCTAATTACTTTGATTGTGGAATCACTGCCAAAAATGTCAGACTCTGGAAGAATAAAATTCATAGCTGATTGAACTAATAATTGAAGGGTTTTTTTAGGCCCTGAAACCTTTAATTGTTAGTCACAAGTTTCTCAAGTGTATTTTTTGATTCAATTGGTTGCTGGAGGCTACTGTGGGTTTTTTTTAAATTCAGTTAGTGCAACTTCAGCATTCTATTTGACTGTATTAAATATTTTTTAAGTGTGTCTCATAGAATGCATGGTGTGAAGGTTTACAAGGAAATTCATGTTTCTTTTTACCTTTTGGAGCTGAAATAATGTTATGTAAAAAAAAGCCTTCTTCAATATTCAACGTAATCAACCCATTGTTGGTACTACATGTTCAATTGGATGTAAAATTTATTTCATTGCCATCCAACACATGGAGAAACATTTTCCACAAAAAGGGATTTTTAACCCACAGAAATCCTTGAGTGGTTGGGCCGAAAATCCATGTGTCTGTCATGCTTTGTGCGTAAAATGCGTAGTACGCAATTCTTTAACATTGCGGATACATGGAATTATGTGTGTTGCTTGGCTTGTACTTTCATTTTTACACATTGTGCACTATGCATTAAACACAAAGCATGATGGACACATGGATTTCTGGCCTTTTGCTGTGTAGTTGAAGTGGTTAATACATGTAGTTGATATCATATTAGAATGTAAGTTAAAATTGTGTATAATGTATTTGCCTACATTAATACAGCTTGTCATGGCAGCATACCTTTTAAAACAATAAAAAAAGCTCATATAACTAGCACATTGCAGTAATTTATCATCAAGCATTACAAAACTGGTCTAAGTTCAATTTGTTATAACGTGCAATTTGTAATTTGTTGATTGCAGGTTAGATATGGTCCAGATTAGAGGTAAACGGGGACGGAATGTGCCCGTGCTTCTTACCAAAGATATGAAGCTGAACATTGAGGTATTACTTCATCACAGGGAAAGGGCAGGCATCCATCCAGCTAACCCATACATGTTTGCTAGACCACGAAACTCTAGAAATCCTATCAGAGGTTGGGACTACCTTCACACCATTGCACAGTCAGCAGGATTACAACAACCCGGAGTGATCACTAGCACCAAATTGCGGAAGTATGTTGCCACCGTCTCACAAATCATCAATCTCAGTGGTGGGGAACTGGACTGGCTCGCCAGACACTTAGGGCATGATATCAATGTCCATAGAGAATTTTATCGTCAACAAGATTGTACACTTGAATTGGCAAAAGTCAGCAAATTGCTCATCGCTGTTGATCAGGGCGAAGTCTCAAAGTGGTCTGGTCGAAGGCTGGATGAAATCAATTTGGATGGTAAGCAGCTGCATTATGTGTACCAACAAACATAATTTGGGGTTAAGTAAAGTGCTTTTAAATAACCCAATATGACACCTGTTTGAAGTGATACAATCTTGCTCTGTCCTGTAAAAAAAACCCTGTGACATTTTGATAAACATTTCAGCATCTTCAAATAGTCAGCTGACCAGAAGCACAACATCACTTCGGTTGTGACTATTTTCTTAGACAAACCCCATGACACTATTTCCAACCATTATTTAGGGATTAACAGTGTTATGACCAGGTCTTCACCGCGTGGTAATGACTGGGTTGGCGAATGGCCACTGCTAGAGGACCAAGATGACGGCAAGGTCCATTAACAGCAGCCAGCCACCAACCCGGTCATTACCACGCAGCGAAGACCAGGTGATAATACTGTTGATCCCATTTATACTTACCTTTAACGAAAAAGAAAAAAAAAAAACACAATAAAAATCATCAGAATTTGTTATTTTTTCCCCGCCATTGTTAGAAATATTCTAGTCATGTACAAGGGTCATCCTTTAGCTGTTCAACTTTTGTGGCACCTTATATCTCTTACAATTATTTTTTATGCGTATTTTCATAATGCAGACTGTGAGTTTTTTTAATTAACAGTACCATAAATAGAAACACTTTGGTTGGTGTTCAACTTTATGCTTTGCATTATGTTGGTTTCATGCCATACCAGCTACCTTAAATTGATACTTTGTCTACTTGTTGTTTGCGCGTGCAATCTGTCCTGACCAAAAAAACAAAAAACAATACGCACAAAGTAAAGAGTTCACAGTTCCCATACAACAAGCACATAGTGGATAGGACTTTTACATAACATTATGCTTGTTTAGGGGCCACTTATTTTCTAGTTCACCGAGCCGGTCTTTATATCATGTGATAATACACCCCACATGACCAGTCTACGACCAATCAGAGTGCATGACTCTCTGATATGTTTATTAATTCATTTTATAACCATTTTCCTATTTTGCAGAAATGGGCGAGGGTGAAGATGATAGCATTGACGATAACACTGACAATGAAACCAATGAAGAAAACAATGAAGAGGAGAACGACTCAAATGACCCTTGTAAGTGATATTGAATGTGTTTTTTATATTTAAGTTACACATTTCCCAGATACTATTGAACATTGACGAAATTACTTCTGAAGTATTTTTTGCATTAAAAGAAAAATGTTAAAAAAGGTTCAGCTTTTTTTTTTCAATATTTAATTGAGGGGAAATAAGTCGCCTACATTGTACCTTCCTCTAAATTTAACAGCTCATGATGTCCATTGTATACATTTGGTTGGATTTGCTTTCTTCTGAATGACATGTATATTGTCAATGCAAGCATGCAGTTTTTTCAGTGCACTGCACAAGATGATCAGAAGCAGACTTTGTGTATTCTCCAAGGTGGCATTGGTTTTTGGAGGCGCACTCCATGTTCTCACTGCAGAAATGAATTTAGTCATGCCGCACTCATTTTAGTGACCAGTACTTTTAATTAAAGAGTTTTAGGAAGTTTAAACACTGATAATCTTTGAATTTATCTGGAAAGAGTGCATTAAATAGCATGCAACGTTTAGGACATTTTCTGTGTAGCTAAGTCATAGCATCAATTTATATAGCTATATAAAGGCCTTTGTGTTTGCAGAGTTCAAATATTTCATTTAAAGAGATCTTTTTGTGTTTTAAGTGACAAATGCATTTTGTTGATTATTTTCGATAGTCAATACTAATTATGGTTGCCGGTTATTATTAAGGTTCATTCGATTGATAGTAGAATAGTTGCGTTGTTTAGAAAGTGGCTGTGCCAAGGATTTATCGGTGAATCATGGGATATTTTCCCCCAGCACTGGAAAAAAAGTCTCTTTGGCCATAACTTCTTCCAAAATAGTCTTCTCAGAATGATGAACATGCCACAAATCAATTGGAATGATCCGAGAGCAATTCTTATTTTACTTTTCTATAGCCATTAAAAATGTATATCAATGTCTCTTCACAGCACCCTTGGCAGCATCAAATATCCCCAGACCATCCATTGTAGTTACTACCAGTGCTCAGGTAATTACCAGCAAAGCAAATCAAGACACATATACTTTATCTATGTTCAAAAGCATTAAGGCCACCTTACTTGACCAAAATGTTGTTTATGTGTTTTTTGGTAGCAATTATACCTATAACAAATCCAACAGTTTTTGTTGTTGATGAAACACCCTTTTTTTGTATTATAAGCATCTTGTACATATTAAAAGCATTCCTTAATCAATCTGGTCAAACATTATTTTAACCATGGTGTCACTTACTGCTTCACCCTAATCAGTGAGATTGTACATGTACTTATACAAATAACACTTTTGTCAAAGAAGTATAATAACTAATTAGGTACCATGATACATTTTTGCATTACTTGTCATCGGCATGTGATGTAAATGTAGAGCCATATTTTGTACACATGTAATCTAAACCGCTCATCTTTTAAGTGCCACCTTGTCCCATCGAAACATTTAAAATTCGGACGAAGAAATTTAATGTCACTTAATAAATCATGTGTACAATTATTCCCATTCCTTTTTTATCTTTCCCTCCATTGCAATCTCAGACAAAAATGAAAAAGACCTCGTCAAGGACTCGGAAACCATGGAGCAGGGAAGAAAAAACGGCAATTTTCCAGTCACTGGCCTCTTTCATAAGGGAACACAAGCTTCCTGGCAAGAAAGCATGTGAAAAAGCAATTCTCGCTCATCCTGCTGCCCTAAGAGCAAGAGACTGGAGGGGCATAAAATACTGGGTAAAAAACTACATCACAACACTCAATCGTAGAAAATGAGGACATACAAGTGATTGTGCAGAGATAAAATGTTCATAGTAGTTCTTCAAAGAGCGATTGCAAGCAAGTTGGATCTTTATTGTTGGATTGTCCAATTTATTAGCAACAATTTAATAGAATTCAAATTGACTCTAGCCACTGGGCTAGCTCAGTGGTCAAGTGGTAAGACATCTGCTCTAGCAATAAAAAGAACGTGGGTTCGAGTCCCACCCAAGTGATTTGCCTGTGTTTTTTTCACAGAACTCAGGAAAGTAATAATAATAGCAATACTGAGTTCTTTATAGCACTTTAACACACACGATAGGCATCTCAAAGCGCTCAGTATTGTTTTCCTGCAAGGTAAGCGGAGCTACGTTTTTTAAGTATGAGACCTATTCCTTTACATAGCACCATCTATTGGTTTGCAAGGTGCTGTGGTGCAATATGCAGCCAATCAAACCAGGAACACTGGGGGAGACCCCTTCTCCTTTACTTTAAGTGCATGAGTCATTTTACATGCATTACACAACACACAGAACCTACAGTTTTACGTCCCATCCGAAGGATGCAGCAGTAATGGTTAAGTGTCTTGCTTAAGGACACAAGTGTCAACACCAGGGCTCGAACCCACACTCTGCTGAGCAAAAACACCAGAGCTTTGGTCTGGTGTTCTTATATGTTCTGCCACGACACGCCACTAGGTATACAGCAATATTTTGTTGATAATGTTATAATATTAATGTTTTCAAGTCAAAAATTCCCTAAAATAGTTTGATGTGGTGCTGCACTTTTCAAGCAAACTAATTAACGGTTCACAGGAGTTCTATTTCTAGAGGTTACCATAGGAGTGATTGTGAAAATCATAATTTGGCTTTGAACCTTACAACAGTGTGTATTAAGCACTGTATAACCTGTACTTTCCTGATTTCTATGAAACAACCAAAGGCAAATCACTTGGGTGGGATTCGAACACACAAGCTTTGCATTGCTAGAGCAGATGTCTTACCACTAGACCACCAAGCTAGCCCGGTGGCTAAAGGCAGTTTGAATCCTGTTTTAGTAGTGGGTACCCAACTATGTATTTATGACTAATAAACTTTGACATTTCAAATGTATTTTCACAATTTTTCTGAAAACTTACTTTGTTATATGATGGATCTGTTATAGGGTAATTGTAATTTTTAAAGCATGCTGTAATCAACGCCGGGACTACAAACTTATAAAGCATCAAGTGAAAAAAACATAACTCTTGGCAACAAAGTCACTTGATGTGACTGTTTTTAAAAAGGGGACATTGAAATAGAAACAAACTGTATACTCATTTGATAAACTACATAAGAGTTACAAGTATAGTTTGCATTGGCTGATGAGGAGTTAAATTTTGGGTGAAAAATTAACTGACAACATTCAACTGAAAGAAATAAGCACAAGTAATACTTGTGTTAAACCAAGATTGTACACTACTGTAAAATTAAGGTACACATTTATTTTGACTTGAATACTGAGATGTGCAAAGAAGCAAATACAGTAAATGACGTTTTCGAGGAAGTTCATCATTGATTATGTTAACTCTCATTCTGCCTGGCAATGCTTTTTTTTGCTAGGCACTACAAGTAAGTTTGCATCGACTGGAGAGGAGTTTACTACTACCACGGGAAAAATTACCTAGCAACAATCAACTTAAGCAAGTGAACACAAGTAAGATATGTGTTATACCAAGATTATACTCTGACAATAC
>CM021537.1:7302456-7318747 GCA_010994315.2 Pisaster ochraceus | reverse complement strand
TAGCCGGTTTGCCCTGTGTTTTGGTATCCGGCTCCTTGCCAGGGCTAATTTTCTTAGGAAATTGGAAAACATATGTTTGCAACGCCACTGCAATGCGCTGTCGCATGCAAAACTCGTCAACGTCCGTGAGGTCGTTAGTGCCAATATGAAAAATAATCACTGACGGAGGTGGGCCACGAAAGGACTGAATCAGTGAGCCAAGATCGCTCATACGTGCCCCACTTTACCCCTTCCGGACTACCTGCCGAGGAAGACGATGCATTTTACCCGCTGCCCAGCATATGATGGCGTCCCCGATTATCCAAACCGGACCTATTGAATGGGATGATGGATAAGGCAAATTTTAAAAGAAACTATGAAATTGGTTATGATTTAGTATTGAAATTTGCACCAGACGTTCTCGAAGCTTCACAACTGGGAACAGGGCGAATCTACGTCGCCACCGCATAGAACGCCACCTTCCCATTCTACAAACTTCATCATAAGGGACACCGCTGCTCACTGCTGTGGACGCAGCCCCAATCCGAAATGAATGTGCACCGATATGTTCACTTGGTAACTTCGCAAACTTGAGTGCTTTCTGCAAAACTGCATTGAATTGGAAACGAGTGAGTGGAGTACAATCAAAACGGCAGAAGAGAGGGCCTGCGATGGCAGGGCGCATATGAATAAATTCACGCAAAGCAAAAACTGGACAAAGTGCTGCGTTGTCCGATTGCACCAAACATATGGTCTGAGGAGGGTCGCGCTGGTTATTTTTTGCATGCTGAAATTAAATAAGCACAGAGCAGCATTTATCTCTTGCCCTACAAAATTGTACATCGGAGACATTTAGCACCGAAGGTTGAACACGAATTCGGGAGTCCGCTGAAACTAGCCCACCCGCATGAACCCCCAAAATGCACACAGAAAAACTGCCCTAAATAAACAAGATTCAAAAGCCGAAGTACAAATGGCAGGAAGCGTCTGAATAGATTGCAATAAAATTTGGAGGGTCATTGGCAAACGGGTATCTGATGACGGACGCAGCAGTCGACAACCTTCAAGTAACTTCGACACCAAGAAGTCATTAGTAGGGTCGGGCCACCCGTGTGACTTGTGATAAAAACCGACTGCAGAAACATATGTTGAAATCGTGGATGGAGCAAACATACGCAAGGATAACCAAGCGACAAATTGCTGTATGACGTCAGTCGACACTGGACTGTGCAACACATTACCCTGTTGCAAAAACTGACAAAATTTATTCATTCCCGCTGCATATGTTTTATGCGTATTTGGAGACAACGCCGCTGTGAAAAGCCTATCAATTTCATCGACTAATGAACAGGAGGTAGGTCCGGTAACGGACTCATGACTGCATCTGCAAGAGGAGCTGCTGCGCGGAAACGGGTTGCCTGGAAACGGGACAGAGAATCAGCAATGACATTAGAAACCCCAGGTACATGAACTGCCTTACAACGAATATTTAATCTAATTCAAGCACAAATGGTCGTACAAGATCCATCATTTTTGGACACCGTGAAGACTGGAGGTTAATGATATGGACTACCGCAATATTGTCACTGTGAAAACTTACTTTTCCAACAAAAAGCCTAACACTTAAGCGCAACAAAAATTGGATAAAATTCCAAAAGCGCAATGGAGGGAGGATTGCGCAGTATAGAATTAGACCAACGCCCTTGAATCCAATGGCCTTGGAAGTAAGCGCAGAACCCGACGCTAGAAGCAGCATCCGTAAACAAATCTAAAGCAGCGCTTGATTCCCAATCGTGTTCGAAAAAGGCCGAAACTCCATTGAAATGATTCAAAAACTCGAGCCATAAAAGTAGGTCGAGCTTTGCCCCCGCCGACAAACGAATCTTATAAAATAGATCGGTTACGCCTTTTGATAGGGAGATAAGGCGCCGCAAAAATGCTCGCCCTGGAGAAATCGCTTTGCACAAAAAGTTCAAAGAGCCAATCAGAGATTGAAGTGCAACAAGAGTAATTTTTCGCCTAGCTAAAATGACAGTAATCTGATTGGTCACAGCCTGTACTTTGTCTGCAGGAACCTTGACTTGAGCGTGCAATGCATCAATCTCCAGCCTGAGGTATGTAATTGACTGCGAAGGGCCCTTTATTTTTTTCAGAGGCTAATGGAACCCCAAATCACTACAAGCTACCTGGAAAGCACGCAGTAAGTCATCACACAACAAAGCAGAGGAGCCAACAAATAAAAAATCGTCAAGATAGTGAGTGACAAGATGAGCCAGTTGACTGCTTGACATGAAATTCCAAAAAGGAACAAAATTTCTCAAAAAGCGAACATGAAATAGCACACCCCATCGGCATACACTTATCATAGTAAAAATGTCCCTCAAAGGAAAAACCTAGCAACTCGTACTCCAATGGAGATACAGGGAGAAGCCGAAAAGCCGATTTAATATCTGCCTTTGCAAGCCAAGCATTACGACCAGTGCGTAGCAACAGGGCGACAGCAGAATCAAAAGATGCCTTATGAACAACGCAAAGCTCTGAACTTATAAAGTCATTTATCGAACGCCCAGATGGAAAAGACAGATGGTGAATGAGGCGGTATGTATTAGGCTGGCGTTTTGGCACTAAACCAATCGGAGAGCATTGCACATTGTTAAATGGTCGATTGTCAAAAGGACCAGCAATCCGACCCAAACCTATTTCTTTAGCTAACTTGTCCCGCACCACTTGAGGGCGCTTAGCTGCAGAAGTCAAACAATCTGAATCCCGTGGTACCCGTGGCCCTTCGTAACACAATGAAAACCCCTTGGAAAAACCTTCCCGTAACTGTTCAGCATCGGCTGCTAACGGGTAGGCCACCAACCACAAGTTTAAGACAGGCAATTTAATTGGTGTTGGAAGGACGAAAAGAATGCATTTTACCATCTGCGGAAGCGTTGCCGCCTTGTGGCAAGTTGTGGGCCTGGGAAGACAGTTTGGAAGCCGCTTTGATCGGACCGCGCAATACCTGTTTAGCGCCATGATTGGGCCCCCCGGCAGAAGCATTCACCCAACGAGGTTGCCCGCCTGCTCTAAATTTTGGCGCGCTGTGGCCACCCGTAAACACTTGTAGCAACTATGGGCAAACCTACATGTGCTGAAGTGGCAACCCTGCAAGCTATTATAGGCAAAACACAAACCTGGTCTGATGGGTGATTTAACACCTGCAGCTTGAACCATGTTAGAGGTGGGGCGCAAGGACTGATTGTAAGATGGTGCAGAGATGGCGGCCACTGTCAACCACAGTTCAGTATCTATGTTACCCCATGAGCGCCTCCTTGTACAGTAAAGAGAAATCAATGTATGCCCCTTCCCAAATCTTCTCTTGGGAAACGTGGAATCCAAGCGGAGTGCTGATGCCATTTTGGGGAACTCAGGCCGCTTACTCAAACCCGTACCCCAGTTATCAACAACATGACTACTACTACTAGTACTATTATAATACTGTAACGGACAGTGCATGTTGTAAGTTATAAAGTATTTTGTAAGGAGCATGCGTAAGCTGATCGTGGGTTATGCAACGATCTGCGCATGCGTTGGCTTTTGAGGCATGCTGGTACATCATGGACCAGGCATGCGTCGTCAGTCAGCAGAGAGATTTCACAGAAGCAAAAGGTACGTTCTTTACTCTGATTATTACCCAGTGTTATTTACTTGTGTAATCCGTGCTAGCGTGTGGTTGATTGCGAGGTACATGCAAGCGAGTCCTATAGGTCTCACAGATTAACTAAAGCTGTGTGCTGGTTGATCGTGAGAGTATCTCTGTGTGAGAGGATTGACGAAAGCTGGGTGCTTGTTGATCTTTTGGTGGTAGCAGTCCGTCGGTGAGTTGGCCAACACTCGTCATGTGGTTGACCGGCAAGACTGTTGTTCAGGGTATTGGGCTCTGTGTGAAGCCGTATATCTCAGGGGGCGCGCGTGAGTAGAAATGGGAAAGACTGTGCTGTGTGCTGGTCTCCTTCTCCTCAACGTGGGGGCTGCGGGACTCGTGTTGGTGACTGCTGTTTGCTTTACCCCACTGTGTGGTTGATAGCTGGGCTATTTCCCACGTGGTTGACATTGCTGTGTGCTTGTTAACGCATGGTGCATTGACCTCTACTAAAGTGGTTGACTAGTGGATTGCTTGTGCTGCTTTGGCGCGAAACTCATGGGTAAAAGTTGAGTAGAACGTGGGTGCTATTAGCAAGTAATCCATATTTGATTATTTGATGTACTTGAGATCTGTATTATTCATTGAGTGTGGTTGATACTGAAGAGGTTGACTAATTAAACCACATGGCTGTTTGTTGTTCATAAACCTATATTGTTCAACTGTGTATTATTTAGGGAATCGTGTGTACTCTGACAGAGAGGTTTACAATCTTTTATAATCAGACGGTATACTTCCTCCCAAATGAATTTCGCCACTCAGCCTTAAGTCCGCTTAGTGACTTTAACTTGAGCTAGCAAGGGTAAGGCTCAGAGTTAATAATCACAGACTGGATAATGGTCTGTGCCCGCCACAATACTCCCCACCCCCTGCTGTCCCAGAGGACAAGCATATGACGGTGGAGTCGCCGGAGCCGGAGCGGTCAATGTAGCTAGGACGTGGGGCTGGACGGGTCCAGTAGAATTCGAGTGAGCACCCGAAGTTGAACAGGAACTACTCTGGGCCTGGGCAGATGTCCCGTCAAGAGGGTCAGCCTGTCGTGGCTGAGAACCTTGCCGTCCTCCTCTCTTGCCCTTCTTTTTGGGGGAGCTGACTCACCCGCCGAGTCTCCACCCAGACGAGATGGTTGCCCCACGGTGCGTTTTGGTCTCAGCATGTTATGCCGACAGAGCAAGCACACTTCGGCAGAACACGATTAATAATATGAATGTTATAAAAAATCCCGTTAAATTGCCAGCGGAGTCAGCAGATCCGATGAGGTGAACCGTCACCGTAAATAAATCGAGAGCACAATTAGAGTTCAAAACTTCGAAGACATTGAGATGAGCTCACAACGTACAAATTTAAACAGACCCAGTGACGGTGGTAATTAAACAAGAACACTCCTCCGGCAAGGACAAGTCAAAGGTGATAACAACAATCAATAATTCCGTTGGAATACTAGTAAGAAGTAGAACTATTTTAATTAATTTAAATAGTTTAAAATTAACTGCAAAGTATCTCAGACACGAGAAAAATTGGAAATTAAAATAATTGTTCCCAATACTTCATGTATGTCTATTACCTTTGCAAGACTAAACTACTTTACTGGGTCATTTAAGGATGAAGAGAACATAGAATCTTCCAGGGAACAAGGTTGTGGTGAGTTTCATAATGCCTTGTACATGTAAACCATCACTATAACTATGTAAGATAACATACCATTTATAGTACATTGAAACAAGAAGTATGTCACATGAAACAATTCTTACAGAAAATGCCACACAAGATGGCTGCCATTGCAATGCCCATACATCAGCTAGTTAATGGGTTGTCATTGGTTAATGATTAAAAAAATACCTTAAATTTCTTAGACTTGGCACCAACTTTTTCAGCATCAATTGTGCAATTGAATCGTTGTGTTCTCTGCTGTGAAATAAAGAATCAAAGACACAATTTAAAATAAATGTAGTGGTACCCCTTCGTGTGAAGGGGGAGGGGAGGAGGAATGATCCTATAGGTGCTAAACGATGAACATCCGAAAAATAAAATCCAATGAACCCGCCAAAGGATGTCTAACATATAAAATATAGTTATTCTCTTCTGCAACTTATATAATACAAGATACTAGCAATTCACATGATTACCTGTAGAGTGACACTATAATCGGTGAATGTTAAATGTCAAAACGCGGTTGCCTACATATGGTAGCTACCACACACAACTTCACAAGGACTATGTTGATGAAATATTCCCCCTAAAAAGTGCTATGTCTACCAAACAAAATTACTTGCTAAAAGCCACTGGGATGCTGAAAACTTAACTCACCCTGATAGTAAATATTGGGAGGTATGGTAAGAGCCATGCTCCCTTGAAATTAGAGAGAAATACTCGGCTTAGAAAGGTGTGCTCCTTCTTGTTCAGAGTGAAACAGAAAAAGAGAGCCAGTTCAAGGTTCACAAACCCCAACTTAACTTTCTTAATAGAAAAATATATAAATCACAAAAACTTCAACACTTAGGGTGCACTTGGGTTCCCAACAAAAATACTTGTAATGATTTACAGACTATTCTTTGGGAAACAGAACCAACCAAGTAATGTGGAAAATAAAAAAGTAAAATAGAATTAGGCTAAATTTTACCAACAGGCAAATGAAAGAAATATTTTCAAAAAGTGTTTCAAAACTCAAAATAAAACAGCAACTAAAATAAAAAGGGAACTCCACTTTGTAAAGAATGAACTATTTGAACAAAACAAATAACAAACACAACTTCAAACAGGATTTGAACTAGCTGACAAGTTACTTACAGAGTCTGAGGTATCTTCATGGAACCCGTCTATTTAAAAAGTTGGATTAATACAATGTTCAAATGTTATGATCCATACAGAATTTTCTTCATAATGGCAAGGAGTATTTTTAAATGTTTCATCTTGATCTTTGCAATTTACTAAAATGGTCACACAGTAGATAGTAACTATTAACACTTTTGACTCAAATTCATTTTGAAAATGCAAGTAATAAATGTCGATCTCACCTTTTTGAGCTCCAGAGTCACAGAGGTACTCTTTGA
This sequence comes from Pisaster ochraceus, assembly GCA_010994315.2. NCBI lineage: Eukaryota > Metazoa > Echinodermata > Asteroidea > Forcipulatida > Asteriidae > Pisaster > Pisaster ochraceus. The sequence goes on along the minus strand of CM021537.1, from coordinate 7,312,030 downwards.
AATTGCATGAATTAATGCGTCCTTTCTTAATTTCATGCGTCTTGCCATGTGTAATTGAGTAAAGTCCTTTCTCATGGACCTCAGTTACAACATAGGGACCTGTCCAGTTGGGCTCCAGTTTACCTCCCTGCACACTGCACCCAACTGGAAACCACTACATTAACAAAAGAAGAGGTAGAAAAAGTATGTTGAAAACATTTCATGGAGATGCAGAGAACAGTATTTCTGATGTTTTTTAACAAACTTGTGGCTCAAATCCTGGGCTGAGGTACTGAGCACTTATTGTTGATTGGCAACATACATGTACATGTGACACAAAATAAACTAAATATGTAATGAAAAAGATACCACACATTGGTGTCACACAAAACATTGCCTTACATGACCCTCATATTAAGCCCTTCACAAGAAACTATTTTTGTGCTTATTTAGTTTCAGTTATTTCCACCATTTTACTAGCACAGTTCAAACAAATAAAGCAACTTTTCTATTAATTCCATTCTAAGTGGCAAACTTACTTTATTTGATTTGTGGCGCTTGTCATGGTCATGTTTCTGGGTAGCTTGTGCCTTGATTATTTTCTGTTGTACCTTGGGTGCAACATAGATGCATTCAATCATGGCTTCCACAACTTCTGAAACATCATTCTCCATAGCCCCCTCACTGATGGCTTCCCTTGGTAGACCACCCACATCCACGGGCAGCAATGGCTCCCTTTGTGATATTAAAACAAATATCTCATACAACACATCTTCCAATAACAACACAAGTTTAAAAGCACAAATTGAACTGTCATATTGATGTTATAATATGTTCAAATTTAGTTTGGAAATGTACAAGGCTCCTTTTTCAACATAAAAGCTTAACACTGGAAATAGCTATTGTAGTTGATGTACAAAGGTTTAGGCCTATGCTTTGTGTCATCTTGAAACCACATACTGTAAATGTGTATGTTACTTTGCACCTTAGCTATATATTAAGATTGGAAAACATTATTAAGCAGGTTGTGTCCGGTTTTGAAACAATGGCAATAAACAATTTCACCACAAGTTTATAAGTTAAAACATTCACAACTGTTTTATATTTGATTACATCATTCATTTACCTGATAAACATTAACATGTAATTTAGAATTATGTGGTGTTATTCTCTTGGAACAGAACAGAGTCAAAAGATTGGATGCCCGTGCACTAATTAAGGGCTGGCAACTTTTTGTTTCTGTATGATGTTAGTGTCAATGACCTGGGTTAACATAAAATGCCATACAGTCTTGATAAACAAAGACTAGTGTGCTAATTTGTAAGACAACAATACCAACCCAGGTTGATGTTACAGCTCTTTATGGCAATTGACTATTTAAACTGGATGTGTATGTGCACATGTACATACCTGCCATACATTATGTAAAACGGTGAGTTCTTCGTAGAGGCTTGAGGAGATGCCCTGTACCCAAACAAGACCGCCTCCAGGTGGTCATCCCAATCAGTCTGATCAGAGTTGACTACTTTTGCAAGACATCGTTGTAAGGTCTGATTGATTCTTTCATCAAGACCATTTGTCTGAGGATGGTATGCAGATGTAATACGGTGTTCTGTACCAGTCTTTTTAAATAGCACTCTGTCATTTACAAACTCGCGACCCTGGTCGGTGATGATTGTGCGGATGCAGCCAAGCCTTCAAATGAACAGTACAAAACATAAAATTGACTGTGCTTCCACGATTGTCCCTTATTCCCATAAACTCTTATTAACAAAGTAATATGAAATGTGAACTGATAGAAATATACAATGAATTAACCAGCATTAATTATTATTTCATGTAGCATTGTTCAAATTGAAATACACTCAAGTGTTAATTTTGAGATTTTGTAGGATGTGTATTAGCATGACATATTGCTCTAACACTGTCTTTCTAAAGCAACAGATTGGTGTGACTTTTCTATTTATGGGACAGGATGAATATTTGTGTACAGGTTACTACCAATAATGTTGATAATACACATACCGTGTCATTGTTCTATACAGGAAGGATGCGACAGTTGCAGCAGTTTTATCTGGGACAGCTTCTGCTTCTGGCCATTTTGAAAAGTAGTCACTGGCAGTTATTATGTATTTATTCCCTCTTGCTGTTTGTTGAAGTGGTCCAATCATATCAATACCAACCTGTCAAGTAGAATGACATTAGTTCACATTAATGCAGATTGAAACAACAAGCATTAAATACAAGATGAATTAATCAAAGCACAATATATGGGAAAACTCATGTCAGCACTTACTCTGGATACTTCGTTGAGAAAACTGGAACAATACCTGACTATACCTGACGATCAAAGCTAGTAGTTTTTCAAACATGTACTTTTTTGTCATATCCCAGTTTATCCAACAACAGTTCACGATGCAGGCTACAGGCCTTTTACTTTGACTTGGAACATTGTGCCAAATAGCAGTGAGCAATGCACCCCACAAAATGTTCACACATGACATCCAGGACATAGGTTTCCATGTGAAGCACTGCAGCTGTGCTGCTATATGAGGTCTCTACTTTGAATATTCTCTATAGCTCTTTATTGCTTTTTAATGTACATTGCTCACGGGGAGTAAGGGATAAGGTGCGTGGGTAAAAATTCAACAGCGTGACAGTATTGTGGTGGTCTTTTATCTTGAATTAAATTTTGCTTATTTTTACCGGTGTGTTTTTGCTTAAACTTTTCTTGTTTCATTTTCTTACTGGTATTTTTTATTGTTATGCGCCCTCGAATAGGCTGGTCCTGGAGAGAGCTCAATATAAATCCAATAAATTATTATTATTAAATATATAAAGAGTTAGTACAAAAGCTTGTATACCTGTTTCCAAACTGATGATGGAACAGCAATTGGATTCAGGGTGGATGTATTCTTGCGGAGTTTGGGTTGCTTCATTGACAGACATCACACCTCTTCACAAATTCTCTGGTGTCACTTAAAGGGCCAGGCCAAAAATATCGTTTGTCCATGTTTTCTGTTGTCTTGTCCCGTCCAAGGTGAGCTCATACGTACTGTGGCGAAAATGACTCAACATAGAGGGCGCGCGAGCAGCTGTAGGCTCCTATAAAAGAGCTGCAGGCGCGGCAGCTCAGGCAGTTCAATTGCAGGGTTAGTTAGTAGCAGTAAGGACGGAACAGTGCAGTCACAACTGGAGCAGGAGTCAGTAGGTAGGCACCAGCGGGGCTGACGGCATGCTGGGCAGACGGTGAAGTCGGGCTGGGGTCAGGTCGCAGGGTCTGGGAGGCCACTGGAGGCGTAGCGACGAACAGCTATAGGCCGTTGTAGCGGAACGGAGCCGGGGAGTGCACGCTTGCATACCTGCCGCCTCTCTGAGGGAGACTCAGGGAGTACTCAGGACCTTAGAGGGCGGGATTCGAGGAGGAGGGATACGTGCAAGGACGCCAGAGGCGTACGGCATCACGGATACCCTGAGGCTGACCCCCGTCCAGGCATTACCGCGCCGCCCAGCACCGCCTTGCAGTACATAGCACCTAATGCCAGGCTACCTATAGGCAACTGATTGCAGGGAACTAAATGAAGTAGGGAGGCTAACAATAATTAATCAGGGAGGCTACCAATAACTAATCAGGGTCCAATAAAGCGTGAGTTCATCACAATAAATTAATTGCCAACTCAGATCAATCTCTTGTGTGATTTATTGTTTATCCTTGTCATCCCAGAGGTTTAGGAGGCGTGGGTGAATGTGGCTAAGCGTAAAGGGCGGTTTATCTCCATCCAAACAGACCTACATTCCTGGCCGCTGGACAGCTGGTCCGAGAGGGATTCTAGTAACCTCGGATTGGGCTAGTTCCGCCACAAATGGTGTCAGAAGTGGGTTTATACGCCTGGCTGCCTTTTGCCCATGCTCTAGCTTCTGGGAGGCTTGGAGAGGCCTTAATTAACAGGACGCCTCAAATTAATCAAACCTTAATAAATAAGACAAACAATGACGGACCCAACTGCTACGGAACTCCAAGAGGAGGTTGACAGCCTCAGTGTGGACCTCCAAGGAAGGGAGGATGAACTTCAACGTTCAATGGAGGTGAGTACACGGTAGGAGGCTAAGATGGAGCAGTTGACAAATAGATTGTCCCATTTAGAGGAAGCTTTGAGGCGCTCAAGTCAGGAGACGTTGCTGGATTCCGGTTAGGAGACCTGACTTGCCACGATTACTAATGTGCATGGCACAGGACAGGAGGCCACAGGAGGCGACTGTACACCTCCAAGGAGCATCATGAAAAGACCAATTCTTGGATACCACAGGCACAATCTACTGCCATTAAGGGAGACAAAACGCTCCCTGTGGAGGCTATCAAGGAACTACCAAAACCTGTGGAGTCATTTGGTAAATTACGAGAGGAAGGTGAAGAAACGGGCTGTGATATAGGAGGCACAGGAGCCTCTAAGGATACACCATGGCCTCTCAAACGAGATCAACGAATTAGAGGACAAGAACAGCTGCAGGAGAGGCAGGGGGAAAGCGGGACAGGTCGCCCCAGGATTGTCCCAGAACGTTTTAGGGACAAGCAGCCTTGGATTGACTATAGGGCGCTTGCACGAAAGGTTAAAAGGTAAAATTGTTTGACCTTTGCCGTCGTGTTTGCATTGTGGAGGACAAGCAAAGCTCCATCACGCACACATGTACTTGTTCTTCACGTATACACAAGCGAAATTCCCCTTTATTTTTCAACTTTGAAGTCTTTGTATTAAAATGGTGAATTTTAGTGCAGTTGTAAACTGTGGCCATCGTGGAGATAGAGATGGTCATCTGTCATTCTCCAGAATTCCAAAAGTTCGCGTGAAAGACAGTAAAAAAAAGCAGGAAAGTAAGCAAAGGCGACAGTGCAAATGGTTGGCCAATATCAACAGGGGTGACATTGTAGTACAGAAAATTGGAAATTATCGAGTCTGTTCAGCACATTTCATTGGAGGTATGTAATAAAGTACATGTAATTTACATAAGTCGGACATGCTCCTAAATATTTAGGAGTACGTAGATCATAAGTTCAAACCCTTAACTTATTAAAACTTTAATTTTCAGAAAAGACTAGCAAGTAGCAGATGAGATAGACCTCTTTGCACACGTTGACGTTTTAAAGAATGCCACGAGTCATGTATGCATAGTTTTTACTGACATGTCTGGAACATGCATACAGTCGAGAAACACAAGCTAAGATCTGTGGTGAAATAAAATATTGTCACAAGTCTCTAAATAACGATTTTTCAACAAGAAATATTATAGGGATAAATACAAGTTTAGAAAATGACGACCTAGCTTCTGCACTATTAATCCTATGGGGAACATACATGTAAAATTCCTGACTCCTAAAGCCCGGTTCATACTTCCTGCGAATGCAAATGCGAAGCGAATTTCGTCATGCGATTTCGCACCCCGAGTGCGAATAATTCGCTGCGAAAAGGTGTCAGCTTAATTCGTCGCGAAATTGACGTTCATACTTTTTGCGAATCAGTAGTATGCAAAGTCCACCATGCTGCCGGTAGAGCAAAATAAATTGGTTCTTGCTGCCCTTCTGCTGCGTCGCCGGAAAAAAAAGAAAAAGCGCTTGATTTATGTTCGAAGGATATGAACCAATTGTGACCTCTTGAAGGAGCTCACCAAACCCTTGTCAGGGAGATGATGCTGGCAGACCATAGTTTGTTTTTCAGCTCTTTTCGAAAACTTACTTCAAATGGTTGCTCAGAGAATTAATCATACAGACACCCATGCTTTTCCTATATCTGCAGAAGAGCGACTTTCCATGACACTTCGGTAAGTTTTTATTATAACTTAATTAGGGCCTCAGTAGGCCTATCATTATAATATACACCTGTCTGTAGGCCTAGTTTAACTAATTTTGCAGTTTATTTGAAACCACTTGGTGGCGCTCATTAAACATTTCACGCGAGTTGAGTGTGATGTGCAATAATAACATGTATCTCACACAGCGGACCCCATCAAAGCTGCACGCGGCACTGATGATGCATGCTGGAGAAGGATTGATTGAAATGGCTCCCCCTTTATTTCTTAGTTTAATAGTCATCACTCTATGTCAACAATAGCTAAAACACAATGGATCAATTTCGATATAATGTGCTGAGTTTAGAAGCTGGTGACATTGGGTGGAGTAGTGGTCTTGGGAAGGAACTAGCAGGCCCACACCAGTGTGGCATGGAATTGATGTTGCCCCGTTCGGGCAGTATCCGTGCCATATCACACTGGTGACTGGTGTGGGGCTAGTTTCTTTTTTTGTTTTCATGCAGGTTCACATTGATGCTGGATCCGACAGTGATGGTTCTCCTTTGGAATTTAAACTCGACTTTGGAATAGAGGTAGATAAGATTGTATGTACCGACAAATTTTGAGGAATATCATGAGCATAATGATGGGCAATGGGTGATTATTTATAATGGAAAAATGTCCCTATCTAGCCGCCACTTTTTCATTCGTTATGAAATAAAATAGTATCTAATTTACTCATACGAGATATTCCTTTGGGTAAAGATTATGTGAATAGTTGCGATACTAACCCTCTATCCTCCCGAGGGTCGTAGACCATCTGGAGGATGAAGCTCGAGTTTTAAGATTATCGCAACTAGGGTAATTAGATTGAGTAGACGAAGTAACTGGGGTGCTGTTTTCCTTGATGAGGTTTGTTCCGCTGTTGTTTGTCGAGTTGATACTGATGGAACAAACCTCCATAGTCATAGTTTTAGGATTAGGAGTAGGGCGCTGTACTCATTTAAATTTAAATTTTTGTTTTACATCCGGGGTCGTACTAGCTTCCCAGCCCAGAGAATCATTGATGTTTAACAGTGCGTACATTGCTGTTTGCTATGATTGTCCTAGTTGCGATAATCGTAACCCTCCATCCCCTCGATGGTTGCAGGATAGAGGGTTACGATTATCGCAACTACATGTATCTTATATTATTTTCTGAACACAAAAAATTGCCTACTGGCTTCTCGATAAAGGAGTACAGTGCCTCAGTAGTGGGTGTAGTGCTTTTTTAGTGGGTGATCAAATTTTAAAAAAAATATGCCCTCACCATACCTTGTCCCATCTATTCTTAGTTTATACTTGTCCCACCATGGAATTGAAGGATGGTCCTTCTCCTACTACTAGTACTCTAGTATTATTTTGAGTACTTACAACAGTGCTTATTAGTAGTATGGTATTTGGTAAAACTTGTTACTTAACTTAGTCACCTGTTAGTACATCATGATTCGTGATGAATGATGATTAATGACTGCTGTTGCTTAAAGTGCTACCGCTATACTGATGTTGACTGCTTCGAGTGCACTAGTTGAAAACTATGACTCCAGAGGTGATCTCAGAAGTTTTTTATTTCTGAGGTGAAGCCCTATTATTAGTTATCACACGAGCGCGAACAAAAGTGCTTACAAGTAGCTGCATCCTCCAATAACAGTTGGATATGGGACGCAGAAGCGCTATATTTCCGTGCTGGTTATAAAAAAAATCTGACAAACATGCACACTGTAATTTTGAAATGTATGTTGCTACTAATGCACACTTAAGTTCACATTCTTCTTATATATTATCTTCACAGGTATCTTGCAACTGGGAATAGCCTACAGTCGATCGCCCTGCACTACCGGGTTGGCAAAAGCAGCATTGGCAGTATCATTCAGGAGACCACCGGTGCAGTCCGGGATGCTCTCAGAGCTACATGTTTGACAGCACCAGCCTCACCTGAGACCAGTGGAAAAAAGTAAGCAGAGGTTTTCAGGAGATTGGAACTTCCCTAACTGCTGCGGTGCAATCGATGGCAAACATGTCATTATTCAGTGCCCCTCAATGTCAGGCTCAACATACTTCAACTATAAACACACATTTAGCATCAATCTCATAGCTGCTTGTGATTCGAATTATTGTTTCACAATGCTAGATGTTGGAAGTCCTGGTCGCAATGCAGATGGTGGTGTATTTTCCTCATCCGTATTTGGTAGAGCCATCGAGGGTAATTTATTGGGCCTCCCTTCATCTTCACATCCCTGGAACAGAGTGAAGATCTACCCTTTGTTTTCGTTGCTGATGAAGCTTTCCCCCTGCAGCCTCACATCATGAGACCTTACCCAGGGAGACAGCTTCAAGAAAAGCAAGTAATCTTCAATTACAGGCTGTCTCGTGCTCGACGCACCATTGAGAATGCATTCGGCATAGTATCCACACGATGGAGAGTTTTTCGCCGACCAGTAATTGCTAAAACAAGCAAGTAACATCTATCGTCAAGGCCGCCTGTGCCCTTTACAACTGGCTTAAGATAGCTGATCAGCAACAACCGACAGAATGTGGACGCTACTGCCCACTCGATTTTTCAGATGTAGAGAAGGGAGATGGCACGACAGCACCTGGTGGGTGGCGTGATGAAGTAGCTGCCATTGACGGGTTGAAGGGGATTCAACATGTGGGCAGCAACAATTACAGCGCTATTTCGTCATCGATTCGGGATTCTTACTGCCAATACTTTTCGTCACCAGTTGGGGAAGTGCCATGGCAGTACAACCATGTAAGACATGGCAGCATGCCATCTTTTGTTTAATTTTATTTTTCTAGGATATTCTGGTAATGATTTATTACTTTGAGTATTCAGGAGTTGGTACAGCCCTATTTTTGTGAATTAGTGAAAATGAAAGTGTTAAAATAAGGGAGTAAGTCATTATGAAGAAAACATTTACATATACTACAGTATAGACATTGTAGTGTATGAATAACATTTATTCAATATATTAATTCTATATAAACTACATGCAGCAAATAATGAAGTTACCTGTTTGAAATTTAATCCTGATTTTATGAGAAAGGGCGAGCGAGAGATTACGTGAGAGTCCGGCCACTCGCATGCGCAATCATACTTAAAATGAGATATGAAGTCTGATGAAGTACCCCATACTCAATGAAAAAGAGTAAATGAGAACTTGTCCTGAGATTAGAGAGATAAGGGAGGGAGAGGTGGGCACTTAATCTCTCGCTCGCCCTTTCTCATAAAATCAGGATTAAATTTCAAACAGGTAAGTTCTCATTTAATCCTTTCATTTTATTTCGAAATCTCGCGAGAAATTCCGTGAGACTTGAAAGACATCTGACATCATATCTCGATCAGAAGTGTCAAGTAAGGTATATAGTAAGTGAGTATGTACATAAATCAAAAGGAACCGCAAGTAAATAAAGCAATTTTCGAAAGACAAAATTACTGTTCCTGTAACATTTATTAACATTGACCAAGTTTAAACAAAAAGGTCAAACCAACCAGTCAGCAAGATTTAAACTCAATTATGAAACTCAACTAAGTTGGTTCTCAGAACAAACATTTAGAAGCAAGAACATTTCCAGTAATACAACTTGAATTTGTAATAACATGTTGTTCCACACCAATGGATAACAACGTAACAGTATTTATGTTTGTCCCAGACAATATTAATGGCAAGTATACTGGGAGTAGAAGTTACTTTATAGAAAATATTCTACATTTCTATGTGCCTGTCCAACATTATACACATCAGTTGGACAATAAACAGTGCAATTTCAAAGG
>CM021537.1:7234372-7244697 GCA_010994315.2 Pisaster ochraceus | reverse complement strand
TGGAACATAAGTTATCGCTTCCCTGAAGCTACACTTACAGCAGAAACCAGTACATACCATAATTAAAGTCCTACCATCTTCACCCAAGTTATGCCTAGTGTACATGTACGCTTTGTTGTACCGACTCCCTCCTATAGTTAGGGCGTGCAAAGTATTATTATATGAATTAACTTGTTGCTACAATATAAAGCAATCTAATAAAAATCAAGTAATAATAAATAAGAGCGGGGTTTTAGCAGGGCCATTCTTATTCTGAAGCAAAGACTACTACGGTTGCAAGTTGCACGGTTGGTACGTATTATAGCGCATTGGCACGGCCTGAAAGTATTGGTTCCTTGCTCTCCGAGTTGACTGGGATGTCGAATCGCAAGAGAAAGGTGCCGGCGACGGTGGATGACTCTGACCCGAAGTGTCATACAAGGCCTATCTCGTCTTTCTTCTCAAAGAAAAAAATAACTGAAGGTGCCTGTTTATGTTTTATTTGTGTTTGACTTTTATGTAGCAAATTTAAGAAGTAATTATGAATATGGTGCATATTTTATAAACTAAATGCCGGGACTGGTGAAGTACCGAAGTTGTGGGGAATTTAAGTTTCTTTCGGGCATAGTATTTGTTGTTTTGGGCGCAGTATTGCAATGTAGTAGACTCTTGATTCATCCTTCTCGCTAAGGGGCTACAATTATGAGTTTTTGCCCGATGACCTCCCAATATAGGTACCATTTTTCAAAGAAACAATGCCGTACCCTGTGTTTCGTACGCTCACAGTTGTTTTGACAGCTAGCTGTGTCCACTGCATTTACACGTGGAAAACTACCAGGCACGTGTACCTAATACCGCCATCACACCGAACTCGTTCTCACTACATTCTGAAAACGTAGTCTTGGTGCAAGACGATAGTAATGTGCGCGGCGAGAAGGGAGCGAACGGGGGGTCGCGATAGTTGCGTGATTGTGTGAATAACGTTGCACCAAGACTACATTTTTCAGAACTTGGTGAGAACGAGTTCGATGTGATGGGGGGTATAAGCGCTGTGTGTAATGCATGATCTGCTGCACGGTTTCACTGGCTCGTACCGTTTTACTAAAAGAGGGAAACAAATGATTTTTTACAGGACTTCCAAAGGTTTATTTTGATGTAAATTAAACAGCCTTTGTGTTTAAATCTAATTAATATAATCATAATTAGTTTCAAGTTCACTTTAAGTTACGTCTTTACTGCACAAAATTTATAAATATATTTTGGTATACCCTTTTGTAAAGTGGTAAGGTCCATTTTTGCCGCGCTTGTTAGAACAAGAAAGGTGGCGTGCGCGGTGCCTCCTTGTATGGAAATGATTGACACTCCTTATCTTAATCCTCTGCAGTTTGTTAATCATTGTTTCAACTCTAAAGAAAAGTGGCGGCGCGCGGTACCTTTATGATTTCATGACCTGGTTTTGTGACCCTCTGTTCTACAGTTAAACCTGGAAAGTTTGTTGACATGTGCTGGCTTTTGGTTTTGATTGCAATGGTAGACACAGTTTCTTTCACCGTTTTTGAAAATAAATATACCACATAATAATTTGAAAGGGAATATTTTGGAGTTCTTATTGTAAACAGTGGAATTGTATAAACGTTCCTGTGAAGTGTGAGATCAGTTTAAAGATCGATTTTTTCTGGGGAGGGCATTCTCCATTCGGAGAATTCACTTGTCACTGTCCTTGAGCCTGGGAGAAATAATCCAGTGACTGAGTGAAGCATAAGTTATAATTTTGTATACATCTGTGATTCAAAAGTTCACTCATAAAATTTGAAAATTAGAACACCGGTTTAATAAAAGAAATTGTTGGAATTGTTGTATTACCTTTTCTTTTTCTTTTTTATTATTTTTATCTGAAGCATTTTTTTTTTTCTCGTTTTTTTTCTTTCTGTACACACTATTTGTTACTTATATTTCGGTTTTACCTAACTATAACCATTCTCTGTTATTTAATTATTACACTAGTGGGTGCCTCATCAAATACCGAGGGAACTCCTGCTGTACAGACCGATCCACCACCAGTACTCCCCTCCCCCAAAGCTGCTCCAAAATATCCAGAGCCACTGCCTTCAGAATCTGCAAAAAGTCTTCTAGATGAGTACTTTTTAGATGCAATGCAACAACAGCACTTACATAGTTGTTATACCTGTTGCCAGAAGTGTGCAGATCTACCCATGTCAGAAAAATATTGCATTCGCAGCCAGAAGAATCCTACTGATCATAGAGCAAAGAAAGCAGCAGATATCAAGTTCAGACATGCCTGGTTGTCAGAGAAGGAGATTGCATTTTGTAAAGATACAGGTTAATATTCTTGGTCAAATCCCATTCTGTACATTGGCTCACAGTTCCTTATAATCCTTCAACATTTAAAGCACATTATATACTGAAGTAAATTTAAGTTATGCTAGACTTAAATTCAATAAAATTTAATTTGAAAACTTAATCTAAATAAAAACTGAGGAAAAAACTGCAAGGGGAAAACACCTAAGGAAGGTTTGGCCAAATATTATTATAGTAGTAATTTTGGAAGATTTAATAAATAAAAACATGTTTTTAAAAAGCAGTGAACTTCTTTGTACTAGTTCAAGACTGGGTTTTGTTATTATCTTTGCAGGCATTTGGTGGTTGGTTTATATTGAAGGAGATGGAATGTTCTGCCTTCTGTGTCGCTTCATAACACAAAGAACAAATTCAACAAACAGAACATCTTTAACAGAACTCCATCCACAAACTTTAAGCGAAGCGCCATCTTTGAGCATGCATGGACAAAAGGACATGTACAGACATTTGCTAGTGAGCTGGAAAGAAGAACTTCATCGCTGGCACACCGGCACAAATCTGCCCATGAGATTGCAGACAAGATTATGTACAATGCGTTATTAAGCATGTACTGGCTAGGAAAAGAAGAAGTGGCCAACATGAAACTGCCATCTCTGATTGAACTTGAAAAGCATGTTGGTGTAGAAGAGATGAATGATTTCAAGAATACAAGTAGGCGAAGCCAGAGAGACATGCAACTCCTACTCGGTCAGCTCATTAAAGATCAACTCGTCCAAAAAGTCAAGAATGCAAGGTGGTTCAGTGTCCTCGTAGACGAAGTCACAGACTGTGCCACTATTGAGCAGATACTCATATATGTTGGGTATGTGGATGAAGAAGGTCAAACACATTTTGACTTCCTTGAAGTTAAAGATGTTCTTGAGAAATCAGAATCTCCAGATGCTGAGACCATCACTAAGATCATTGTTGATGAGCTGAAGGCCTGTGGCTTTGATCTCTCTCTTGTATGTGGTTTTGGTTCAGATGGCGCTAGTGTCATGACTGGAAAACACAACGGTGTGGGTGCCAGGCTACAGCGACTCTGCAACAAGATGATTCGAAGTCACTGCATAAACCATAGGCTTGCTCTTGCCTGTGGTGACGCCAATGATGCTGTCAAGCATGTTACAGTGGTTGAGGTTACTCTTCGTCAGCTGTGGAAATGGCTTGAGTATCCCAAAAGATGTTCTGCCTTCGTCAAGGTATGCAAGAGTTTGCATAAAGTCACATTGGCTGGACATCATGAAGAAAAACTAACAAATTCAGTGGCATTTAAAGTTCAGCGAGCATGCAGGACTAGGTGGCTGTCCACTGGTCAGAGTGTGTCCAGTGTATGTCGGAACTTGGTTGCCCTGATGCAAACATTACGGCAGTTCAAGGAAACTGATGCCACAGCACATGGACTCCTTCACAGGATCAACAATGCTTTCTTTGTTGGGTCCCTCCTCATACTAAATGCTGTGCTTCCGCACCTTAATGCCCTCAGCAAGCTGTTTCAGAAAAACCACACTTGCTATTCCACCATCAGGCCAGCTCTGGAATACACCAAGTCCCATATTGCTGATGTACGAATTTCCAGAAATCTCGCCGATGAGCTTCTGGAGTTAACCTCGCCAGGTGGGGAATATGCCAATCTTGAGCTGAATGTGAATGACCAGGTTCAAAGAAGACTGCAAAGGCTGGTAGATGACTACACCATAGCTCTTGAGGAAAATCTAGATTTCAAGAAGCATCATCTGTTTTTGAGGCATTTTCCATTTTCGACATCACGTGCCTTCCGAAGACGTCAGAGCAAGACTTCAGTTCATATGGGGTAGAAAAGATGGAAAGGCTCTCTGACCAGTTCAAATTCGACAGAGACCAAGTCATTGCTCAGTGGCAAAACTTCAAATATGTCATGGCAGCATGGGAGTGTCCATCTGGCATCCTGAGAGGGGGTGGAGGAGGCCCTTCTCCGACAGAGTTTGTTCTACGCAAGATAGTGAATGAACAGGCCAGCCATCAAGTTGCGTTCTCATGCATTGTAGATGCAGCACAAATATGTCTCACACAGCCACTGTCCAATGCGGTAGTTGAAAGAGGAGCAAGTGCGGTAAAGAGGATAAAAACAAGGCTGAGAAACAGATTACAAAATGATATGTTTTCCAGTTTGCTCCAAATATCCCTGAATGGCTCACCCCACCAAGCACAAGAAACCAAGACCATGCTGATGGAAGCTTCAACTATCTGGAGGAAAACGCACACCAAAAGTTGGAGGGTCAGAACATACAGACAGCCTTTATACAGCTTCCATGGTTGATTTTGGAGCTCAAGTTAACATTGCAGATGAAGACGAAGAGACTCAGCTCAACATGTTCAATGGTGAAAACGTACAGGTCGGCAAAGAATCAGTTGCCAGTGATGGAAACCAGTGCTTGAATGCTTTAGAGGCCATTTGTATGGGAGACACGGCAAATGCAGAAATAGACACAGATGGATGATTAACACTCACATCAGCATGCTCCTGTCATCAGTGACCCTACATATTAATGCACCATTAATGTCTAGTAAATCTACTGAGACATTTTAGTGTAATTCTTGTTCAAAGCCCAACCAAATAGATAAAGTTAAGTTCTTGATTATGCTCATATAGATGAAAATGTAGGCATCCATAACTTCATACTGAATGCAGTCACAGTAAAGTTTAGTCTTTTTTCATTATTCGTTTCAATTAATCAGTTATCATATACTCACACCCATTTCAATCCAGTTAAGGATATTAAATGTGAGTGGTTCTTCTTACCTTGCCACAAATTACATGTATCATGGTTATGGTTTAAAATTGCACAAAAAGCCAAGTACAGCATATTAAAGATTAAGTATCAACGATCCCCATGTTAAGCAGGGAGCATGTAATAAAGAAAGCAAAAGCATTCCAAGGATATTATGTTTTTATATTCAACCCTTCCCTACTGGCATGGAAAACATAAAAATACTTCAATGAAATCAAAATTTATGGCAGGTTCAGGAGTCAATCTGACCAAAAATGTGATGATTTTTAAAGAAAAAAAAGATTCAATGATGACTCCAGAAATTGCTCAGATTGCACCAGAGAGCATCTAGAATCAAAATTTCCTGGGCCCTTGGGCGGGCCCCGGACCCCACGCCAAAAGGACAACACTTTGCTGTACGCACTCGTTCATTCCAGACCTTTGACAAAACCGGCTACTTAAATTTTTTCACCTGCTACTTCAAAATCTCTGGACAACCCTGATTTTAACTCCATGTAACTCCATGTAAAACTATTTCTAAAGATGCCTCAACTGAAATATTTTTTTAAATTCTGTTCGGAGGTTGTTTTTAATTTGGCAAAGATAAGCATGGTTTTATGCAAGCTTTTGTCGGTTCACTCTTTGTATATTTTATTGTTCTCTTTATGCGCTTAGAGGCTTATGCATTAGGCGCTTTACAAATGTCTTTTATTATTATTATTAATTGAAAACATGTCAGTTCAGGTGCAATTCAAAACTTTTTTTGGCAATTTTCGATTTGAAATTTAAAAATGTGAGCGACTCCTTAAAAATGAGTATTATCTCCAAAAATTCTAAAAATGAGCTAAAAAAGTGAATGTTGTCCCATCTTCAGTTTTAATCTGGTGTAATTGAATATTAATTGTTAAGTTAAACAAAGAAGTTGCTTGGAACAGGGCCTCAGGATTGCCATACTGCAACTCCAATTCAACTTCATGAACCTGGTCAGGATTCCTTTCTGAGCATGCAAGTATAAATTCATTTATATTTTTTAGCTGAATGCTCAACTGAATATATTAGCAGCATGACAATGTGGCTCAAGCACAATAAAGAACCACTGGCTATGCTGAAGGACTTCATGGCCAAGGCAGCAAAAGCAAGGGCCTCGTTCATCAGAGATAACCCAGAGGAGACAGTGGAAAGCTTTCTGAAAGAGTTCCCTCGTCTGGTTAATACACCAGGATGGTAAACTTAATCACTTCTTCATTTCACTATTGTCTCTGTTTAAGTTCAAAGGGTGCTTCGCTATAACAAGTATATATCCATGGGGGTTGACATGTCAATCCACTTCGATTTCAAACTAATTCCAAGTGAGGATGATTTAATGGGTGCGTTAACCTCATTTCAAAAAAATTCTTTAGGCCCAGATATTGCTTGATGGCTGAAAATTCACTGAAATTGAGACTTTCTGTTATGCGCCACTCTGGCGTTTTGAGAATATTCTACTGGCGTCTCTAACGGATGTCTCCCGACCTTGTACAGAGCCTGCCTGAAATCCGTTTTTAATTCTAAATTGCATAATTATCACATTCTTACAGATTGATCAGGATTTCCGCATCATCATGCCAGATGCTGCTGATAACTTGTTTCTCAAGTGGGAGATTGTCTTAGAGTATGCCAACAAGCAGAGTAACTGGGCACAGTACCTGCGAGTTCAGACACCCTTCACCGGTATGCAGCTTTCATGTTTTTTTCGTTTTTCGCTAATTTTTTACTTTACATGGAAAAAGACTTAAGCTCACCGTTTACTCTTACATGCAAGTTGCGCATCCAGAGTGTTAAGCACATGATAACTGGTGGGTCAGTATGGGCTACATATTACAAGTAACCCCCATGACAACAATAAAGAAGGAAGAGTAACCTTTGAGGTGACATTTGAATACATTACTGGCGATGCCTGACATGTGTAGACTTGGAATGCCTGACTTGGCATTCCAAGTATAATCATTTTTACCATTGAGACATTGGCTATGAAAAACTGGTCTCTAAAACTAGAAGTCTCTTGGTAAAACTTTCCATCCATCTATAAGTATCTATAGGTTGGCATGAATGTTGATCTTGGTCAAGTGATATTTAAACCATGTTTCAATAAGCAAAGGGCTTTTTATTTTCAGATGATCAAAAGAAGAACCTGGCCCTGCTGGTTCTGCCATGCAGTTTTCCCAGTGGCATGAAACGTGTGAAGGGGAAAAACAGACGTGCAACTGTGGATGAGGCCATTAAGTCCTTTGTTGATGTTCAGCCGGTAAGAATGAAATTTGTTTAAGAAGTGCATTAGCAGCTATGTTAGGCTGTTTTTAAACTGTAAAATCTCAAAATGTTTGGTTGGCATGTTGCCTGTCAGCAATTAACATTGAGGTGACTGATGGGCATGATGTCACTGGACACATCATCTATAGCCACATTTGTGCATATTTATGTCTTTCTCGTGTGCGAAACTAACTGGGTTTTCAGGTTAGCTGATCAGTCAATGTAAACTAAAGTTGTGTATTAAGTAGAACCTAAAGGAAGCTGCTAAGTTGTCCGTCTGTTCTTAACAATGATATCAACAAGCAAACACAAAGCCACATTTCAGAGCTATTAAGTGATGCAGGTCAGTACATTGTTTATATGAATTGTTTCTATTTTTCCCCGATGTAGATTGGATCAAGTATCCCTACCTATCTGGAGAAAGTGAAACAAAATGAACCTTTCATTCTGGCGCTTGGCAATACTTTGGATCCTGAGCAAGTGTTTGTGGTTGTACAAGGCAGAGGCATACAGGCAAGCTCACTTAGAGTAGACATCTGCTTCAAACTGTATTACATTCTGGATATTTGCTTCCCATGGCAGTCCGCAACCACTTGGGAATTTATGCAAAAGGTGATATATCACCTGGGTGGGGGGTCAAGGATATACCTCAGGATGTGTAAGATCCCTTAGAGCTTACCTCAAATGTAAGCAGTCTAGCCCACAGTCAGATTAGGAATAAACTACAAGGGAATTTGGGATGAACTGAAAAAATGACTAGATTTGACCACCAGATTAATGTAACAAATGCTCTACCAAGCTATCCAGCCGTGGTTTCCCTATTGGTTTTGTTAACATGTTTGTTAGAGGGGAGCTATTTAATCTGGTAACCACCATGTGGCCAGGGATCACATCCCATGTATTTAATACAACCTGGTGATCTCCAGCTGCTGCTTCCTTGGTTGTATTGTAGGGAATGAATGCCTCCCCCCACCCCGACCCCAAGGGTATTGACTAAATTAATAGGGAGACCGCCAACACGTTTGGGCTGAATAGCAGTTGGTAGAGAATGGGTACTAAGCTGGTAGTCAAGGTTCAAATCCCACTCCTGTCATTTTCTTTGTGCACCAAAAATTTCTTAATTAGTGTAAATTACTGCAACTTGGCGCCTTTTCATCCAAAATTGATTGGATTTGCTGAAATTTACATTCATTGTTTTAATTATTTGAGTTGATTCATGTTTTAATTGTTCCACCGTTTAAATTCACTCTAAGAATTTTATTGAAAGTTCCAAGCTTCCATCCTTTTCATCTGCGTAAAATCCATGTGAATTTTGTGGAAAAATGGGATATAAAATTGATATGATAACAACATTAAAATTCAAATAAATCTGTAGTTGCAATTTATGTCCTGAACACTAGTTTCAAGTTTGGAATTTTTCACACCTTTCCATTCCTAGTGTTTTTACCAAAAACAACCAAAATCTGTACTATACTAACTTTTCAGGGTGTGATGAGTTGATACAGAATCACCTGTTGCAGTACCCCTTTAATTCTTGCCACAGTTTACTCATTCCATAATATAAATAAATGTGTTATACAATTTAAATAGTATAAACTTTTTATTTTAGCTTTTATCCAAATCATTAATCCACATTCCTAAAAACTCTTAAGACAGTGTACACAGTCCAGCAGGACAATAGCCCGACAATGTTTCACAAAGCAAAAACTAAGTAAAACCGCTCTAAATTCATGATACATTTCTGCGTGTTATGTTGACTGTTTGACCAATAGGTATTTATGAATAAATAGGACCACATACACATGTGCTTGGTGTGAAGTAAACAATTACATTTAAAACAAGCTCAGAGCCTTGTTGCAAATGACCCTCAAATATAAGCATGGGCCATTATCCGTATCCTGGCTCACAGTCGGTTTCAGTCGGTTTGCCAATAAAATGGAAGTACATGTACATGTATTATTAATCACAGTCAGCCATATACCTGTATGTATACATTACCTGGCAATCAGTGCTAGCATTCAGTTTTGTACTATTCGTGTAGTTCACTGCAGGCTCCTGCATGGTTGCATAAAATATTTTGTATAGTAGTGCATTGTTATACTCATAAAATAATGACATTCTTCCTGACCAATAAAAAACTGTTCTTGAAGTTGTATGCAAACTGAAGATTGCGTCATGTTTTTTCTTTCAGGTAGTTCTACACATGTAAAATCCCCACACCGGTTATGACAGTAAGCAGTTGTTCTTGGCTCATCAAACTTAATTCTTTATCAAATTCATTGAAAGAATGTTTTGACTACTTTGTGAGTAAGTTCGCTTGTTGTGCAGGCTATGCTGCCATTGCCTCTTTTGAACACATGCTTATTTCATAACCCAGTGTTTCCTTCTCCTATAGAAAGACTATAAAGAGCCAAAAATGGTTCAGCTGTTTTGACCAGGTTTTGGGTCAATAGGGTGTGGGTTTGACCCAACTCTACGGGTCATTCTGACCCTACTTTCTGGGTCATTCTGACCCGGAATAACCATTTGTGACCCGGAAAGGGGTCAGCATCTGTGACCCGGGTCTGGGTCCATATGTCATGACCCAACTTTCCGGGTCATTTTGACCCGGAAAGTGTTGTACCAAATAGAACCCGGATTCCGGGTCAGATGTGACCCAATCCGGGTCAAATCTGACCTGGGAGTTTTTAGAGTGCAGGCGGAGCGTTCCCGTTTTGGGCTGCAACGATACTTGGTGGAGTGTGCCATTATTGCAGTCCCTTTTCATCAACGTTGTATATACGTTCTGGGGCATCCGTCAAGTTGTACTTCTTTATAATGTGGTTCAACTCACTGAAGTAAGACCCTACTACAGCTGGTGATGTCCATTGGGCTCTGTATAACTCTAAACTTCTATCTTGGTTTTCTGAGTTTTAGCTGGGGCCATCTCTTCATGAAGCCGTCAAACCA
>CM021537.1:7156624-7173408 GCA_010994315.2 Pisaster ochraceus | reverse complement strand
AGATGCTTATAAATCTTATGAAAAAAGTTATTTCTCACTTGATAAAATGTGCTGGATTGGTGACCTTTCAATTAAGTAGGTCACGAATGAACAACACCAAAGAGCGCCACCACTCATCAATCTGTGCTTAGTGTCTGCATCAGATTACCTCTTATAAAGACAGGAAATATCTAAACTCGAAAAGCAAAAACAGGCAATTATCAAAGTAGTGGATAAATTGCGAAAAAAGACAATTGTGAGTATTTTATAAAACGACACTTCTCAAGGAACTATCGGTTCCTCACTTAAAAAACCCGTTGTAGGCTTAGGGTTCAATAATTATTTTGATGAAACTGCTTGTAGGTCCACTTGCACGTACTATTGCAGTTTATTCAAATTGGACTCAGTTTGTTCAGTGGCCTCTAAAACCAAAGTTTTTAAATTATTCTTAACTTATGATTCCCGGATCTCAATAAAAGTGATATTTTGTCACAACTGTCCGCCATCTTGAAACTTGGTGTTTTACATGATTTTTTTCAAAAATTCCGGAGGGCTCCTAAAGGCTAACATTAGTTAGTAGGCCCTAAGGGAACCTCGTGCCAAATATGGTGCTTTTATCCGCCGAGTAACGGTAACCTTAACATTTAACACTAAGCCACCTGACTATTAGGCCTAAGGTGAAAAAAACCCCAAACACACACAATAAAACCCCACAAAAAAAACACACAAAAAAAACGGGGAAATGTTCGTTTTTATTAAGTTTAAACATTAACCCTTTTTCTTCGAAGATGCGTGCAAACATTACAGAAACATTTTGTTAAACCATCGCCTTTTGACTTTTCAAAAGAGGGAGACCATCGTCTCCCACTGAAAACAACAGCCAAACAGTCATAGGATGGTTCACAGTGCGTCTCTGCCCATTTTGTTTTCAAATTGCTCTCGCCGGAACAGTCGCTAATTTGTTAAAGATTTTTGGGCAAAACAGTTCCTGGGCACACATCCTCCCGCCTGTTTTTCTTCTTTTCCTTTCAGGGCCTGTAACCAGAAGTTCGCCCCCACCCCCCCCCCCAAAAGTCTAGTTCCCTTTATGTTTTTAATCGTTTTCATCCCAGAAGAAGCCTTAATAATGATGCTCATTCTTCTTATTCATTCTGCGAGGCAGGCAATAAAATGCTCCCTAAGTAATTAATCTCAATAAAGGTATTAACAATAACGGCCTTCCCTAAACGCAAATTAAATGACGTGTGGACCATTTGCCAAGAACACATATCAAATTCTTAATCTGGGTGTTTTTAAAAATTATATATATTTTTTTAAATTTCATTTCTATCTTTCTTTCTCTTTTTATTTATTAACTTTATGTATTTATGTATGATTACGGGAAAGCTCCATTAAAGATTTTCTTTTCCATCACTGGGTGTTTACATTGAATTTATTTGGGTGATTAAACTCAATAGACTAGCAGTTAATCTGTCTGGGGCAGTCAGCGTGATCAAATTAAGTCCAATTTCTGGAAAAAGAAATTACACGGAGAACGGGTGTTAGATGATTATTTATTTATTTATTTACTTCTGTGTTTAATTGTTTATTTAGTTATTTGTTTTTTATTAATAAATTATTATAGTTATTATTGTAACTATTTATTATTATTATTATTTTTTTAATTACTATTACTATTTATTATTTTTTTGTGTGGTATAGCTAAGGTATAGCTAAAACCAGCTGTAATTTAATGATTTATTGAACAACATACCTAGCTTTATATACTTTTTATTATCTGTCTAATTGAGATGTTCCTCATGAACATATACAATTTACCTACGGCAAATGCTCCTGTCTGTCAACTGACAAACAATTTGATCGTGGCAGCAACTCAGTAATGGCAGACACCATTTTCTCAGAAAAACCTTCGAAAAAAATCAGATATCCATTAAGGATGTTACATGTATGGAGGGATTTGTTTGTCCTGTCAAACGACGAAAAGATCTAATCTTGAAAGTTACGTTCAGTGAAAAAAAATTAGATGACCAATATAAAAATGTTCAATTTATTCTGATATTTATACCCAAGTTATTGTGCAATACCCCGTACGCCTCACCCACCCCACCCTGCATGTGCGAAAGAGAAACCTTTTCAGGTGCGAAAGAGAAAGATAAACGCAAGGCCTCACTTATTATTTGGGCTTGCGGCTAAAATCATGGCCGATCTTCAATCTCCAGGTGCCACACTAACATCCCACTACTCTACTTTATGAAATTTCTATTGGCTTCCGATTCAAAATCTGTTGATATACTTTTGTTTCTTCTAAAATCTCCTTTTTCTCTAACAAATTGCTTAATGGTGTTGCTCCAATATTAGATAGCATCTCGCTTTACAAATAATCACAACAAAGTATATGGTCGGTAACAAAGACTATACACGCCTCCTGCTTCAAGTAGGACTGAAAGGATCGTCTAAGAGGCCACTCTCGATCTTCTCCCCTCTAAACTATGGAAGACCTCCATTTAAACTGCACTTTTTTTCCATTTTGTTGTTGTTTTTAGCAACAGTTTCTTTCGTTTTATGTCACAATAAAATTGTAAGTACCTGTACTGTTTAAAAACATGTCAAAGAGTACTGCAGCCCTGGTGTTCACTTTCTCAGAATGTAGTTCAGCAATGCTCTGTAAAATATTTAGCCAAATACCAACCAATACCAAACAGAATTTGCCCAAATTTGACACCTCGACAAAAAATCGACAATCAAGAAAAAAGAAAAAAAAAACACCACTGGAAATCCGACTCCATTTCTTTAGAGTTCTACAAAAATGTATGTACTTTGCCTTTTCCGAGAGTGTTACAATAAACAAAACTAAGTGAGTATATCATTTATACGAGTTTTACTCAAATTTGAAGAGTGAAGCACAACCCAAAGGCATTTAAACAAATATTTTGTAACACAGTTTTATCATTGAAGTAAAAATTTGAAACACATTAGGAAATCCGCTTGCACGATCATGGAATTATTTACGAAGCAAAACAATAGTAAAATAAAACTACATCGCATCAGTATGTGAACATTTTATAAATATTGTCACTCTATCTTGACAACGATACAAGAGCCAGTACTGTTTTTTCCTTTCAGCCTTATTTTAGTCATGGAGTAACATGTTGATACATGTAAACAGTTGATACTATTGTACATTGATACGATATGAGAAAGATGTTAATGTTCTCATATCTTATCAATGCGTTTTAGTGGATATAGAAGCCTTGTACATACACAAAGTATGTGCATCAACTTTCAAAAAATGAAAACAGTTGATAAGGACGACTTGGTGGGGGGGGGGGGGGCGTCTTGAAAAGTCATATACTCTGTATAAAACCTTGACAATGTTGATGTATAATATATGTTAATTTTGCATCGGGGATAAAGAATATTAATTTTGGTTTTACCCTTACACCGATGTGTGTTAGCACTGTATACTCAGTACTTTCCCGAGTTCTGTGAAAATGTTGCTGTAGACACGCGTTTTTTGTGACCAAATACAGTTCTGGATAGATACATTTACCAACACTTTTTTATTCAGCCTTCGTATTTCTTACATCATTTCAAAATCGTACTCTGTTTTACCAGCCGTCTTATGAAGGCGCTATCACTTTTTCATGAACACAACACGTTTAAAAGGCAAGTTTGCTTCACGGTACTCCATGTGCCAACAAACTTTTCAAAAAGTTGTGTGATTGTTACCTACAACAGTTGCAAAACTCAACAAAAATTACGGAATTCGTGTTTGATGTTGCTGGTATGATCCCACACTGGGTGTTAGTTTAACTTGATGCAATCCAAGACCTGTGTGGGGGAAACAAAATTATTAAAACCAAATTAATGCAATTATTCGAATTAGAGCAAGGACACAGCAAATTTTTGGATCACTTAAATTCACTACTGTTCCCAGATTTTCACTTTTACAAATTACTTCAAACATACATGTTGATTATGGATGAGCCGAATTTCAATTGGACTGAAGAACTCTGTTATGTCGACCTAGTCTTTGGGAGTCCCAGCCCCTGCAGAAAGCACACCCTGTTACAATGGGCACATTGGGGACGGGACGTACAGAAAATACAAAACGTTGGGTTCTTACCAGGCTATCAGCAAACATCAATGATAACAAACAGGAGATTATTATACAGAAAAAACCTATTATGATTTTCTTGTCGTCAATGTTAAGATTTCAGGGAAATAAAAAAAATATTGTATAAAAATCGCTTAGGTGAAAACCAGAGGCCAACCTAACAGGCCTTAACAATTCCGATGAACGTTTGAGATTAAAGAATGAGTAGACGGCGCAAGTTGGCTCTTAAAAGCATTCTTCAAAATTGTGTGCCAAAATAGCACAATAGGCATTACCTGAAGCCTGGATATAGCTCCTAACAAGCTGATGTTTTCAGGATAGGTCCAGGATTATGCCTAATATGACATATTAAAAGTCCCCAAAGGTCCCCCTGAAGCCAGCCTCGCTACCATGGGCAGCGCGCCGTATCGATACCTCTCGTCGCTAACCCCTGGAAGGGAACCACTGAAAATCAACGCTGATTGGCTAACCAAAAGTTACTGCTTTGCGTGCGTGCTTGTTGAAAAATTCGAGCTCTTGTAGGGCACTTGTCAGGGGCTTAGTACGCGCGTGTAAACATGCACGTATTTCGACGCAATACATTTAAAATGTATCATGTGTTTACGTGGTCACCCTAAACTGCATACAGTTAGACGTATCACAAGATCGAAAAAGAATGAGAGGGGGCCAGTTGCCCCATGACTTGATGCATCATTTGACAGCGTGAAATCCAAGATGGCTTCCAACATGACCGCCATTTTCAAAGATTTTCATAAGACTGCAACTTGAAATGCTGTAAACACAAATAAAGTGTCAAAACATGAACCAGTATTTCGAGAGTTTAGAACTCATACAAATCTAAAACAAAGACGGTGTCCAAAATGGCCGCCATTTTAAATTTTACCTCAAATTTGCAAACAGACAAATGATGTCTGTTTCTACTTGTACGAGAGTTCTATCTTGTGATCAGTATCCCATTCTGTCAAGGTAGATTATTAGGTGTTCGGCCAACAGCCGAGCAACTATTGTTATTGTTATTATTATTTTTTTTTAGGTGTTCGGGCAATCCGCCCGGAACACCTCTTGTTTTTGTTTGTTTTTTCTTCTTTTTCTCAATACTTCTTTTTCTTCTCTCCGTCGCTTGTCCGCTTACAAAAGCACACTTCCGAATCCGAAGCTCATATAGGTAGATATTCATTAGGAGATAAAAACCGCTACAGTTATGTCATGATGACGTCATCAGGTTTTGGAATACATTAACTCACAAATTTATTATTTAAAATATCATAACTCGAGAACACCGGAAGTTGAACATTTAAAAAATTCATATCTCAATTACTACTTATCAATTCATCACAACTTGTACACCAGTTTGTCGGTCTGTAAGCCAGCTCAAACTTTTGCGCAGACATGATACCAATTTGACCTAAATTTCTGGTCGAAATGGGACGTTAAAAGCTACCTATGTATCGACCCGCATTTACTGTGTAATGCAAAAAGCACTGTGGCTGTCTGTTCCGCTCCATTGATCAGACGGTTCATTGATCACAATGTCCACGATGCCCGATATGAGGCTTTGTTAGTCTATTCCACGCAAAATTGCTAAATTGTCAGCACATTTGTCTGTCAACAAAGACACACTAGCTACGGTGGTCTGGTGGTAAGATATCTGCTCTAACAGAGTAAATGGCGTGGGTTCGAATCCCACCCAAGTAATATGCCTGTGTTCTTTCTTTTACGAAACTCGATCGAAAAAGTAGAGTATACATTGCTTAAAATACAAAGGTAAAAGGTTGAAGGGGTAATTAAAGTCTTCATAAAAAATATATTTTGAAATCAAAATGACGTCATTAGTTTTCAAATTTAGCTATATTTCTTATTTCAAATTTGCAAATCTTATAGCCACTATTCACTATACGTATATCAATTTCTCGTACTAAGACATGTTTACGCTAACTCGGATGTCTACACGGAATATATTGTTTTTTGTTTCTACTAAAATTCATGTCTAGTTTTTTTCCTTTTTTCTGGGTTTTCTTCTCCGTGAACCTTGTCCGTCAATTTTCGCAAAAAGTAAAGCTTGTATGAACTTGAAACTTACCATGTACAAATATCTTAGTAAGGAGATGAAACCGCAACTTTTTGGAATGATGACGTCATGGATGACGTTATTGTGTTAAATAAACATTAGATAATTTGAAAAATTCATATCTTGAGAACCATAAATGCTACATACAATATCTTTGATGCATATGAAAGATCTTCTAATGTGCAAATTGTACGCAAATTGTGACATCATTTGACCTTTACTTCCGGTCGAAACCGGAAGTTAAAGTGAAAATTATGTTATTTGGTTTTTTTAAATGATGACGTCATCACATTTAAGTGAAGTTTTTATATAAAAATACTCATATCTCAAGAACCATATACGCTACATACCTGATATTTGCACCTTATGATAGCTCTTGAACTATTAAACAAATCTTTCACACAGTGTGACCCCATTTGACCTTCACTTCCGGTTGAAACCGGAAGTTGAAAATTTGAAAATATACAAACTCATATCTCATTTACTTAAATTTTTATATTATTATAATGACGTGATTTTAAAACCTTCGACGATTCTAAAAATTTTGTGTGACCCCATTTGACCTTCGTTTCGGTCCAAACTGGAAGAATAAGTTTGCACATACAGAAATGTGTATCTTATTAATGAAACGTGGCACATTAATAATCATTACATCAATTTAAAGTTGTTGGGCAATTCTAAATATCTTGTACAAAGTGTGATCTCATTTGACCTTTAGTTCCTGTCAAAACCGGAAGTTGAAGTTTCATATGACAAATCTTCATGCTATAATCTTGCATAAAGATCAACAAAAGGTACAAATACATTTTTTGAAATAAATAATTAAAGCACAATACAAAAAACCTGCACACAATATTGACCTTATTTTTAATTCCGCAGTCACTAATTGTGTTCAAGCCCAAAACTGTGAGTTTGTCCACAAACTCTAAATTTCTAGTTGCCATCCATTCTTGAACATAGAGAAAAGTGCAGTCCAAATGAGATATATTTGTCAGTATTCATGGAATGATTCAAAGTTGCCGGCCCCATAGACCTGAAGCACAAACTGGCTAGTGATAGGCATTTCAAAACATGAGACCTGGCGGGCTATAAACCGAACTCAAGCCTCGTTTCAGAATTGGGGTTCAAAATAAACAATGTCAAAACTTTGCCAAATATCTCCACCCAGCCAACCTTTTTGGGGGCAGACCTAAGCCTTTAACGAGGTGTAGCTTTCACCCACAGAGGAGCATATTCAGAACCTTCTGCAGTTCACCCCTCTGTCCGCGTTTCCCCAGCTGTAGCCTAGCTATTCATGTGCCTCTGTGGACTTCCTCCCACAATGCACATAGTGAATGTGCCCTTACAACTTCATCTGCTGACACCTTACTACCCAGCATGTATCCAATTTGGTTACAGAATTGGCCAAATCTTGGCATCGGACAGGCCAGCCCCCCCCCCCCCCCCCCCCCCCCCCCCCCCCCCACAGAGGCTTCAAACAGTAGTTGGGGCACACGTGTAAGCAAGCTCAGTATCACCGACTTTGTCCAAGGAGACTTGCTTCCACATCAATGTCCTCAAATTAATTTCTGGCAGTGTACCAGGCATTGGGGCACTTGCACAGAATCACAAGGAACGCTGTTCTTTGTCAAATCAGAAAACTCACTAGGTGTCTCCTACATAAAATGACCAGGCCCAAAAAATGGCATAATTCTCTCCACAGTTCACTATGCGAGGAGAATCAGGGCAGATGCTCTGTCCAGAGGAAAAGTCCTCACTATACAATGGTCTTTCAACCAAGCAGTCACTCAAACAATCTTCTAGAGACTGCCAGCACATAGACCTCTCTGATCCACCCTCAGCCGTCGACAACAAATTCCCAGTCCCTTGTCCCAGGCACTTTGGAGAACATGTCTGCGTACGTATGCCTCCCCCCCTTAAAATCTCTTTCCTAGGAGCATTGACAAATATTACTGAGGGAATATGCGTGATTCTCATAGCCCCATTCTAGCCATGCCAGCCCTAGTTTCAATTCAAACAATTTTTGAATCCACCCTCAGCATACGGGTCTACTGTACATATCAACATCTCAGATTCCATAACCAGGGAGAATCCCTCACTTGACTTGTTTGCAGATGTCGAGCAATCATACAGACTCACAGGCAGGGCTGCACCGCAAAAACAAAATCGCATGCAGCCCTCACTGCGATACATGTCAAGCACCATGTTACTAGCAGTAGTGAGATGTTCTCCGCTGCGAGCCCTCACCACCTCCGATCCCTCATCTCGTTAAGTTGATCTCTTGTTTTAGAACTTTCAGTTTGGGAGAGCACAAATGGACCAGGGGCTGGGCTTCTTGAAGAAGTCTTATTTTTTTTACATTGCCCCTTATAGGACACCTACTTCTCTCGGCACTAATCTGCATGTATATTTTACAAGTATGGGAGACCCTGAAGTGGACTCCCCCAAATCAAAGGTGATTTGAGAGTTTGCAAATTTAAAACTTCCCACTCCTGCCCCCCAAAAGATTGATACTTGGATGGTTATCTGGCCACTCATGCAAAGAGAATAGAGGACGAGTCCCCTGACTGATTGGTACTGATTGGCTCTTGAGTTCTAAACTCATAAAAAAATTAATTTATTGGAATCACCCTGCTACAAAACACATGTTTTGACAGTTATGTGCAATCTTTTATTGAAAATGGCGGCCTCTTTGGATGCCATCTTGGTTTTCAGATATATATATTAGTTCCAAAATCTCAGAGTAACTAGTCTATTGGATTCCTTGTGCCTCAATACATATGTTAAGACACTTCTCTTTTTACAGCATGTCTGTAATTAGAATCCAAAATGGCAGCCATTTTGGATACCATTGAGACTCAAAACCTCTGTTTTGACACTTAATTTGTGTTAACAGCATGTCAAATTACATAGTTATAAAATATTTTTAAATGTCAGCCTTTTTGGACGCCATCTTGACTTTA
Organism: Pisaster ochraceus; assembly: GCA_010994315.2. Classification (NCBI taxonomy): domain Eukaryota; kingdom Metazoa; phylum Echinodermata; class Asteroidea; order Forcipulatida; family Asteriidae; genus Pisaster; species Pisaster ochraceus. The sequence goes on along the minus strand of CM021537.1, from coordinate 7,164,281 downwards.
GTTACATATGAGTAATAAAATCTCAAAATAATAACTCTATTGGATTCCTTGTGCCTCAAAACATAATTAGACGATCTATTTGTATTTATAGCATGTCTTGTTGCATGGTTAAGATAAAATTTGAAAATGACAGCCATTTCGGACGCCATCTTTGATTTCGGAAAGAGCTCCAGGGGGATTTTCAGGGGACTTTTAGTATGTTGTTCCAGGCACATTCCTGGACCTATCCTGCAATAAATCTGCTTGATAAGAGCTATATCCGGGTTTTGGCCTATTATGACCTATTGCTCTTGGACTATAAGAATTTATCCAGGATGCATTTCCCAGCTCATCTTTATTCCCCAAACTAGGAGGAAATTCTTTACCATGAAAATAACGACTGCACAGACACCAAAGAGAGCCACAGCAACAAACCATCCAAAGAATCCGCTCTTACGCTTCTTGCCTAGAAGCCAACGCATTGTGTTTAGCTTCCCAGTGGTGAATGGTGGATACCTCATGCTAGATAAAAGACAAATCATACAACCATAGTGAAAGAGTTGTTTCTCTCCATTTATATCAAGGCAGCAAAAGTTGAACAAAACTTACCTTTAAAAGATGTAAGAGAAAGGGGGCATCACTATCTTCCTTGTATAATCATGTGTATGAGCAGTTTGTGTTTAGACAATAAAGCAACTTATGTGACATAATTAAGCAGTATTTAACAATGGATTTGTTTTTCTTTGGTATTTAGGGTTAAACCACTTCGAAGGCAAAGTGACACATCAAGCTAAGAAAATTGAATTGAATAAGATGGATACCTTTTCATCAGGAAAATGCACCATAGTCGATTTTGTGTTGTTTTGGATTTGTGGACTTTAGTGCATGAATGTGGTTATTTTTATGCAAGGATTATTTTCTTCCACATTACATGTAGGCCCATATATTGTACTGCTATACCAATATATTATGTGTACAAGCCAAATTAAAGCCACGGATGACTGTAAATTTGGGGGGTTGGGGTCGTTTTAAAAAAATAAACAAAAAAACAAGAGCCGATCATAGTATTGATTGTGAAGATTGCTATTTCTGGTAATGCAACATAGAGTCGACTTCAATACTTGTCTTTTATAACCAATTTTGAGTAAATTACTTTCATCGAAGACATACAATGTTCACATGTCTTGGAGTCAGATAAACATTCTATTTTATAAAGGCACAAGAATGTCAGCAGAATCTGTTAACTTGAAGGGTGGTACAAATTTGCGATTTAAAAATTTATTTTAAAGATTTTTGTGTACCTAAACCGATATGACATTAGCAGAATTTGGGATAGTGGTTTCAAATCCCACCCATAGCGCCTATGGATTTTGTTGTCCTGCAGAACTTTGAATGCGACCACTTTACATTGGGGGAAGGGTACAAAAAAGATGCAAATATTGTCCAAGATGCAAATATCCAACCACTGATTTTTTCATAGCGATTTGATAGTTGAAATAAGTTCACCAACCAAAACCAAGTTTTTAAAAACAATTTTGTGTTACAGACCTGAGAATTTTTTCCATTCCTGGGTTAGCATTCACACATGCGCGCTTGTGTGAGAAAGTCTCAAAAGAGAACCTGCCATGGTAACATCCCATTCCACTGCCACCAATACCGCCAAACGGTAGAGTATCCACTGAAAATAAAAGCACAACTTCAAACATCAACCTTATATCAACAGGAAAATACAAATTACACAGCTGCATTGATCACATCAATGGCTTGTAAAAAATTTAGCGTCTAGACACAAGAACCAATAACCATTTTCAGTATCTTATTAAATTTGTAGTTAACTTTTACTATAAATCTTGTACTGACAAATCTATATTACTTTGTTTTAGAATGATTAACATGTGCATTAAAAATGCTGAACTATGCAAAGAAAAGCTTGTACAAACAGCGAGCGATTAAGTAAAACATGTTTGCCAGTGATGTTAAATGATGAATTGCCTTACATCCTGCATGCAGCAAGACGTCGTTAGATACAAGGCCACCACTCGTTGTCTCTTCAGTAAAACGCTTGATGACAGCTTTGCTGTTGGACATGACGTACAGTGCTAGGGGCTTTGACCTATCACGCAAAACAAATGAGCCATATTTACAACATGATAAAATGTGTAATGTAATATTATTGGGAATGATAAAAGCTAATTAGTATTTCTTTCTCAATTCTACCAATTTGAGCCAATACATAAACTAAAATCTGAAGGGATTCAGTTAAGTCCTGGATCCACAAGCTCACCCATACCCTCTAGTTTTAGTTTGTGTCTCTTTATGCCCATTATATGATACCGTTGCAAGTCAATTCTAAATTGTTTTGCAAAATTGCCAAAATAATAAATAAAACATAAAATACCGGTAGTGCATTTTTGTTATTGGAAATATTGAAAACAAGGCCTTGTGTAGGATATCATGACAAGTTTCTTGGGCGGAATCTATTTAACTGCGCAAGTGCTGTAGGCTTGAGACTAAATTGGGTGGGCCCATGGTTGATCAAAGTTTGAGAAGCAAAATCACTTTAATGATACCCAAAAGGTAGCAAAAAAGTAACAATAATATCTAAACATTATAAAAACAAATACAACTTTAAGGAAATTGTACATACCTGAAGAAGAAACACAAAAGAAACTTTTACTGTTTAAACAATGTTCTCTTCAAGACATCATATAAAAGAATGGCTTGAAGGGGCATGGAGTGCTAACACACCAGTTCTCTATCTCCAGGATGTTTCATAACTAAACTGCTGTTTCGTGTTGGAACGCACCAACTTGTATATAATGAAACTTGCATGAAATAGTAGTTATCAAGATAACACAAAACATATGGAAAATTTGATGTTGTTCTCAACAATTCAAAGGCGTCAAATTTATCAAAGCAAAAAAATAACAAAACTTAAAGGTTAATTCAACTATGGAATAGGAAATGTGAAACCTCAAAGACTAAAATATTCGAAGCATACCACAAAAAAACCCAATTATCAATCTGCGCAAAGCTGTCGCCCTTAATTTTTAATAATGACACAATGTGTGCAACTATAGAAAAAATGTTGGCTAAGGGTTACCTATCACTGGTTGTTGCTGATATGGCAATGATAACTACCAGGGGTGCCATGGTTGAATCTGCAACTGCAGCCGGGGCATCATTACAAGGGCAGTCCAAGGCATGCTGGCAGGTGGAGGGCACATTATCAGTGGTGCTGCTGGTGGTATATTCGTGGGATGCGGTCATGGATGGTGGTAGTGCGAGGTACTTCCAGTAGTCACTGCACTCACGTCGGGTGGACCTTGCTGTGGCTGACCGAAATGATCATAGGCCAGTCGCTGTGGGGGCTGCCTTTGTCTCACCGGGTAGTTTCGTGCATCCTCCTGTAAGGCAGGGGTAGCTGCTGTGAGATGGCGTTCTGGTTTTGAAGCTGGGGCGACAGAGTCAGAAGCTGCCTCTGGGTCCAATGTATTCACAAGCTCCGAGAGCACGGGTGGGGCGGTTCCTCCGTGACGGGTTCATGAACGACAACTGGCTCAGGAACGATGGTTGGCTCTGGAACAGAGACCAGTTCAAGATCATTTGCTGGTTCTGGTTCAATGGTCTGTTCCAAAATTATTGCTGGTTTCGAAAGGACTACTGGATCCACTGCAACCAATGGTGTGGGAGAAGACACTGTCTCAGGTGTGGAGAATGGATTGGCTTCTGTGTCATCTTCTGTCTCCTCACCAGCTGGGGTAAAAAATTCAGCTTCATGATTCAATGGTGCAGTGTAGGTCACAGGGGGCCATAGAGACTTTTTCTGTGTGGGGCCGAAACTGTGGGTAAGGACTGTTGTGACCCCAATCCGGAGGCTGGAGTTTGAAGATAGCTATTGTATTCTTCTTCAGAAGTGTCAGTGTTGCAGGTATTCGGTTGTTCTTGGTGCTGGCCTGCTTTGGGTGCGGGGTGTTGGCACATAGAAAGGTGTCCTTGACTTAGTCTGCTTGTCACTGATGACATTAAAGGGTAACAACAGATTTCTGTGAAGAGTTCTTCTCCTGCCTGTCCCCTTGCAACATGGCCAAGAACAGGACCAATGATAATATCAGCATGCTGAGCTGCCTTCAGTTCTTCTTTACTTATTTGATGGATTGATACTGTCTCATCGTCAGGGCAGGACATGTCGATTGTAATTGCTGCTATCCAGGGGCAGAAGACAGAGATTCTCCGAGTAATAGCCAGGGTTGCTGCACTAATATGATCAGTAGTGACCTCCCGTGTACACTGAGCCATGTACTCCTCAATATTAAGTGGTATACGAGACAGTACATCTGCATCAGCGATACTTCATCCTGGGCAATACTTTAAAATCATTAAGTTGAAATCAGCAAGTTCTGCTACCCAGCAGTGTCCTGTTGCATTGAGTTTGGCTGTAGTGAGGACCTAGGTGAGCGGCAGCGGCGTAGCCACAGGAGGGGGGCCTAGGGGGGGCACTTGCCCCCCCCATGAAAAAAACATGATAGTGCCCACAGAAAAAAGAAAGTAAGGCCTGCGCTAAACGTCGCACATTTGCCGTGTCGAACTCAAATAGTTAGAAAATGATGAATTAGTATGACAAAAGAGCGACGTTTAGCGCAAACTTTTGATTTAAATTCGACACTGCCGTGTAGCACGGCAAGCTCTGCCGTGCTACACAGTAGCTGCACGACGTGGTGACAAATGTCGCGCTCTTCCTGCGTCGAATCGAATTGACTTCTCAGTCGGCGATGCTCTTTGCAAATACGCATGCGCAAAGCTTTTGAAATGTGTTTTATGAGTATTGTTCTTAATGTGAACATTCTCCTTGTCCGTACGGTAGCTGATACGGAGGGGATGGGATTCGGGAAACACTGAACAAACATAATATTCTGTAAATTTCAAAATTACAATAGATTTTGTTTGCCACTTTAAAATAAAAGTGCAGAAAACTATTTTACTAAATTTGAAGGTTGTCACTGATTCGATTTAAGTGCCGAACCCTGCAAAAGTGCGACGTTTAGCGCAGGCCTAAAAAGAATGAAAACAAAACATTGCAAAGTTTTATCCTGAATACATCTGCTAGTTGTAGGCCTTCTTTTCAAATATAGTTAACAAAATAATACCTAATAGTATACTAAACCATTATTGTTTAACTAATGCAGTGGGGATTGTTGCCCTTGTATCAGGAAGCGCTCACGTGCCCAAGCGCTGATCAATGCAATGCATGCAGCGCGGAATGAAAAGTTTATCAAAGTCAACAATTCACCGTCTTGTTGAGTTATTATAAAACACAAAATAGAGAGGGGCCCGGGGCTGGGCATATTGCTAATCATTAATGCTGAATAGGCATGTCTGGCTAAACAAAATGCCAAGAACAACTGTGGCCCCTACAGCGTCCCCTTCCAAAAGCATGACCCTACCACTGACAAACCCATTCCCCCCTGGCCCCCCCCCCCCACTTAAAAGCGGATTATTGTCAGTATACACTGTGAAGCTCGGTGCATAGTACAGGTAATCTTGAAACTTCTCGGTAACTGCCCACTTCAAAGCCAAGAACTCAAGCTTACCGGAGTGAAGATGATAGTTCTTTTCTGCTGGGCCAAGTGTACAGGACTCGTTAGCGATAACTTGCCATCTTGTTCCTGGTAGATTACTGCTCCCAAACCCTCATGAGAGGTGTCAGTATACAGGACAAATGGCTTCTCATCGTCTGGAAAACCCATAACTGTAGCACAAAAGAGACAACTCAGCAGACGATCTAAAACTGACTGGCGGCTGTCTAATCAGGTGTTTGGTTGCCCTGATGAGGTTTACGCTGCATTTATTTTCCTAAGAGTTCCCCTGGGTGGTTTCTGTGGTCTCCTTTCGTCAGAAATATCTTCAGTGCCTGGTTTCCATAGCAGCTTGTACAGCGGCCTTGCAGTATCCAAGCAGACCCACCATTTTCTTTAATTCACCAACCGTGCCTGGTTTCTTTTCTTCAAGTAACTCCAGTCCACCGCTGCAACATCAGCAGGGTCCATTTTGTATCCCTCGCTTGAAACGATCCATCCTAGGTAGCAGACTTCCTTCTGAAAGAGGCTGCACTTACTAGGTTTCAATTTGACACCTTTATCCTTCTACGAAGATACTCCTGCTGGTTTTCACCATAAACCAAGATGTCATCTAAACAAACCACGGCAATTTCACCAGCAAGTCCTTCTAAATAAGACTCCATACACCACTGGAATACGGCAGGGAAATGTGAGGCCAAATGGAATACAAAGCCACAAAAAAAAAGCCCCAAGGGGTGATGAACGCTTTGCGGCAGGACTCTCTTCTGCCATAAAACCTTGGTGATAGGCCTTACCCTAGTCAAGTGTAGAAAACCAAGAGTTTCCTCCCAGACTATCATAGACATCTTGGATACGGGGAATCGGTTGTTGGTCCAGTAGCGTCTTGCGGTTGAGCTCTCGGTAGTCGAAGCAGAAACGGAGAGACCCATTCTTTTTCCTTACAAACACAACAGGAGAAGAATACGGAGACTCTGACTTCGAGATCCATCCTCGTTTTAATTAAATCTTGTAAGTAAGACTTCTCGATACAGTATTGGAGGTACTGACATGTATGACTTCTGACCGGATGATCTTCACATAAACAAAGGTGCAATTGCAGTTCCGAATGCATCCCAAGTCATTTTGATCTAGGTTACGCTGTTGTTCTTTTAGGTGGCTAATATCAACAGGAGGGACCCATTCATCATCGCCCCTTGTAGACCTGACGGAGCTCACCTGCATTTGTGGTTGGGCTAGTTCCCGATGTGCGCATTCAAACGGTAGGATCTCATCAGTGTGGATCAGGCTGCCAAGGTGGGTGCGTCTCCTGAGCACCACGCCACCGTTTGCGGAGTTTGCTATCAGGATGGGGACTTTACATGACAGGCTTTTTTCCAGTCTGATCACGGATGGCTGGGGCTGGAGTTCGTCAGGGAACGATGCTGTAATGTCCGGCTCGAAAAGAATGGCTGCACCCACCAGGGCACTATTGTAAAGCGCATTGAGACGTTATTGTGAAATGCGCTATATAAGAACTAGTTATTATTATTATTATTATTGAGCAATTCGGGTATACACGGCATGACACCTCCATGAAACTTCGCTTTGGGATTGTGACACAACACTGCAAATGTTGGTAGGCAATTCTTCTTTGATGGGATGTACCAGAGTTCTAACTTCCCTCTTTGCTATCGATGTAAATGCCGCCTCCACTGCTTGCACTGGACTGGAACCAGAGTTATCCATTTTGACAAACTCCTCAATAACGTTGTAACCAATGATCGGTACTCCAGTAGCTGATTGGGTGATTAACATTGGTACTCTAATCTGTTGATTCCGCCCTGCGACCAATTTGAAGGGGACTTCAAGCAAGTCATTAAAGGGGATGGGGGAGCCATTCGATGCTGTAAAATTGAGGTTCTCGGCCCCGAGGAGTTCTGAAAGGGGTAGAATCTGGGATGTTTGTCATTTCCAGTCATTGGGGATTACGGAAACCTGTGCGCCAGTATCCAACAATGCCCTTGTCTTCACTCCCTGGATCCAGCAGTTTACCAAACATCGTTTTCCTACTACCGTAATTTCGTGCGGATAAGACGCGTCTTATCTGACTTTTTTGACCA
>CM021537.1:7144658-7155624 GCA_010994315.2 Pisaster ochraceus | reverse complement strand
TTTTTGGGTAAATTTACGGCCCTGCGCCTTGTACGACCCGCGTCTTATCCGCACGAAATTACGGTAGTCGTGTAACTTTGGTTTGTTTTGAAGGAGAAATGTGACATACACATACATGAGTCTTTGTGGCTGATGATTGTCTGGCTACTGCTCGTCTCAATGCAGTGGCCTCTCGCCATTTCCCGCCTGGTAGTTCTTGGACTGATGACATCCACTGGAGTAATGTTCGCTCGAGCCACATCTGTAACAGTGGTTGCATTGATTACCATTGCCCTGCTGTTGGCAGCCCGGACAACCCCTTCGTCTCGTCTGGATGCTCTGTGGTCGTCTTTGGTCATACTGCCTACTTTGTTCTTGGGGCTGACTCGAGGGAGGGGTATCCTGTAGGCCCGTTGGCTGTTTTCAGGTTGGCTATTTCAGCAATCCCAGCTTTCAATTCTGCGAGGTCGGTCATCAGAGTACCCGACTTTGGTTTCCTTTTTTCAGCTTCATCACTAGTGTTCTACCCAACAGCTTTGGCAGAGGCAGTCCTTGGCTGGCCCAACTTCTCCTTGCGCTCAGCTTCATGGCTAGCCTCTCAAAAAAAAAAATGACCTTGGTGGTCTTATCTTCTAGAAAAAGTCACAGTTCGCTCTTCACAGCATCACACCTCAGGCCTGTCAGTGGGGTATGAAGGAACATGCTCTGCGCCAGTTTGGGGCTGTATTACAAACCTGATTCAGACTCCTGGCATGATAAGACCACTTTCTGCTTCAGATCTAACGCACGGGCGAGAAAACTTTGTGGAGATTCTTTGTTGTCTTGCACCAATCTGGACAAATTGTGATATAACTCTGTTGCATCCTTCTCCTGAAAGTGGGATCGCAAAACCTGACGAAGAATGGGGAGGTTCAAGTCCTTTCTCCCCTCTAAGTAGCTCCTTAGAGGTGATCCAGATACGATGGCCCTTATCACTGCCTCCACCACCTCCCGCTTATGATGACACTTGTTTAGACAACTGGTCCCAATGTCCCGGCTCACCAATCTGGCCTGGGATTTTGAATTCCCTTTGAGAGAGGGTCACTAAACTGTTGGGGCTCGGTGTGGCTTTGAGTGCACCAACAGCCAAGGGCTGGTCCTCTGGAATGAGCCCTTTGATGAACTCATACAGCTTATTGAAGTCAGACATCCCTTGATCTTCCATCTCATCCACCTCGTCTCTAGTTAGGTGACAGTTTACTCTTCTGATCAACAGCTGACAGCTGTCCTCCTTTCCATCTATCCCCTCATATCACGTTATGTTCAGATGTTGAAATACTCTAAATAGATGGATCTGTTCCAACAAGCTAACCTGGTTAGTGACTTTTTGGTATGCCTCTTACGATGACTCGGCCATGACAACTCTCTTTGACAATCTGGACTTTTCCTGGGTTTTGACTCTTTCTGGTGATCCCCCTTGGCACTTCTCCACTCGTCACTAGGTTTCTGGACACTGTCACTTCTTCCTGTTGGTACCCTCCTATCAGTTCACCAGGTAGTGCTTGGTTAGACTCATCTACTGTTATCATCTGCTCTGGTTCATTATTGATGCTGGACAAGCGTTTTCATTCCGTCTGCATGGGGGGACGCAGAGAGAACACACTTGTCCCTTCGTGGTCGCCAAATGTTGCCCGCCCAAGGCGGTTGTAGAATTTACTGATTTGATCCTTTTAGAATCGATATTGCATATGATTTAGTTATATTAAAATTTGTTTTTAATTACTTTGCCACCCATATGTGTTTTGAGTTGGAAAAGTCATTATAGTTTCAACTTTCTAAGTTTAGTGGTGCCATTTATGTAACACAAAAATGTAGGCCTATACACATGTACAGTAGGTCATGGGGCCTTTACCTAGACACAGTATGGCACCCTAATGTCTGCTAGTTAATTAGCGTGATCATGCCCTGAGGTATGGTCAGTGGTGGCCTAGTAGATAGGATAGCTTTGGAAAGCCTCTGTCAGTGTTAACTATCCATGTGGTTTTTGGCGTGAGAGGCAAGTACCAGACTATGAAGTGTTTTAAGATTGTGGTAGAGAGAACTTTGTTGAAGTCAAGTTATAAACCACAAGGAACTGTGTTTATATTTGACCCAGGTCTGTGCACCAGTATCAAAAGGTGTTTCTTTTAAGTAATTTGTTTTCTTTATTTGCTTATCTAATGTATTTCTTTAACTTGGTTTATAAAGTTGGAGTGCTGTAAGTTCCCAAAACATGGGTTAATACTGTGTCGTGATGAGTTAATCCCACAATACAAAGAGTACAGGACATGTAAATAGACTAGCCAGGTTTTTGAGTGTTTGTAAGATATGTTATGGGTATTCTTTAGTTTTTAAGTTTAGTTCTTAAGTCTTGTTTTATTATGTATCGATTCTATATCTGATGTCTTAAAGAGAACATTGTTTTAACAGTAAACCAACTCACAAGTTTCTTTTGTGTTTATTCTTCAGGAGTCAAACCCCCATATTTGAATGTACCTCCGAAGGTGATGCTTTCCCTTCACCCTGGGCGGGCAATACGATTATTAAGTAAACTTTAACAATTAACATGTAAATGTTAAGCATTAATTGAGAGTGATTATTTTAAAACTCATGGAGCAGTTCTTTGCCGAAAAGTGTATGTCTATCTTCATGTACAGCCTACTTTTAGTTTTACCAATTGCAGATGGACAGTATTTCTACAAGTGCTGGAAACTGCAAAGAGTTGTTCAACTTTATGCAACAAATATTTACTAGTCTGTGCTATACTCAATAGCAATACTCACTTCCTGTTAATATAAGCGATGGCTTCATCCACATCATCCACATTGACAATGGGAAGTACAGGCCCAAAGATCTATCAACCAGAGAAAAATAAAAACTCTGGTGTTTAAGGTTAAAATCAAGAGCATGATGTACATGTATTTCTTTCAGTTCATATCAATAGAATACACATAGCCTAAATGTATCGTAAAACACTGTAACCATTCAATACTTCAACATACAGTATGTGACGAATGTGCAAAAACATGGTTGAAGTGAAGCTTTAATGGACTTCCGGGATATAGTCAACTGTGACACAATGTAAGCTGACCTTCCTGTTAGTTACAACTGCAGTGTTTATATTTGACATCAATTCATGAACTTGATACATGTATGACAACTAATTACTTTTAGAGTTCCCACAAAGTCAAATTGTCACCATTTTCACAAACAGACAATTTTGTTGTTATAATTTGTTTTTTTCAAACACAACTTGGAGATTTTCAATGACATTCTTTCAAAGCTCAAGTACTCTTGTTATTGTTTTGTTCAGTGAGTGTGGATTTTTTTCCACGCTTGGTGGTCCAGTGGTTCAGATGTAGCTCTAGAAAGCTGTAGGTTTAAAATCCCATTAAAATATTATGCCTGTGGATGTTTTTCCCCTGCCTGCTGGACTCAGGACAGCTCCAAGTACAGGTATACAGTACTCACCACACATTCGTGTATAAAACCAAATTATCATCAGTATGTCAGTAATTCTTTTGGGTGACTCTCCCATGTTCCGAAAAACTCCTAACGGTTTACACGCCAAGGTGAAGATTAGGGTTAGGGTTAACGATAGGATTAGGGAAATGCACAAGGGGTGTCGGAATATGTAGGGGTGTTGGAACATAGGTGTGTCAACATTGCTTTGTAATACACAATAACCACCCAGAAAATCTCCAAGTTTACACTTTACAGTATGACTTGTCCCGAAGAGACAGTAATTAGATTTGATAACTTTAAAATATTTTAAGAGAAGTCATCTTAACAAGTAGAAAACAGACACTGGTTTGTAGTAACTGCTGCAAATTACAGGATTTGAACTGGCCTCACATCACTAAGCACACTCGATGGTCCAGTGGTTTAGATGTCTGCTCCAGAAAGCGGACGGTCGTGGGTTTCAAATCCCACTTGATACTTTGCTAGTGATTTTTCCCTGCCCGCAAGACTCACGAAAACACAAAGTATTCAGTGTTTTCACACATCCGTGTATGGTAAATGTACAAACAAAATTATCAGAAGATCTGAAAAAATTGACACATTTGCTGTCATTGGTTTAAAAATACTATAATGTTTTACCAAAAATAAAAAACTTCTTTGCTGACCTTTTCAGCCATTTTTATGTAAGCATAGGTTTGTTCCACTTGTAAAGTGGGAACTAGCCTAATGGCTTAAAAAGTTGACATACCTCTTCTTGCATGACAGGATCACTTTCCTTTAGGTCTGTTAGTACAGTTGGAGCAATGTAACGTTCAGATGCATCACTTTCACCACCTATGGCTATCTTGCCATTTTTAGTCAAGCTGAGAACACGCCTAAGGGATATAATGGGGTTAACACCGTTTGGGTCAATCGAGTGAGCTACATCATGTTAAATCAGTATAATTATTATTAATAAAGCAAATGATGAAAAAAGCTGTCAATTCAAACAGAACCCAATAAAAATTTCAGCACAGATCACAGATCTTTAGAAGATTCAGTTTTTGCATGGCACCTAAAATCTTGCCCACAATTACATATAACATATAACCATTGCATGTTTCCGAAAACCAGGCAAGTTCTGAAAAACAAAACAGGACCTTCATAAATCTGCTTGAAATCTAAGGTCCTACTTATAAGCCTACATGTACGCACACAAATATTTTTGTTTGAGAAACATTACACCTAAGCATAAATATATTGCTGAGCTCTTCAGGGGGATTTCCCGATTTTTGAATCATAGATGAGACACGATAAGTGCTATGTACACTTGTACAACTAATTGTACAACTTACACATGGATTTTAAGCCAAATTATTATTACTTACTGAAAATGTCTGTCACTAACAATCCGGCCATAGTCAGGGGAAGTCTTAGGGTCCTGGGCACATTAAACATACAAAATTTAGTAAGACGATATTGATATCAGCATTAATAAATTTGTATGTACATCTATGCACTTTGTTATTGTTTGATTTGATTTGAAATGGTGCATTAAAAAAAAATCTACAGCTGCCAAGAAAACGTTTATAATAAGAAAACCTGGTTGTACCAGATATATTACCATGCAAGAAAGCAAATCAGAAATTAGGAATGCACATTTAAGCGAACAAAGATTTGAAAAAAGGGTGGAAGAGAAAAATTGATCATTAATTAATAACAAAATCTACTCTGCGGCAGTAGAATAAATAGCAAAACAAGTTTTCAAAGAAACAAAATCTACACAGCAAAGTTAATATACACATGATGGTATGACAAACCGAATATACATTGATACCTCACCGTACAAAACCCACAAACTATGAGTAAATTACAAATCAGTAATTTGGATAAATTTTGGGAGTCAACTGGTAAGTGTGTAAATGCCCTGTAGCCTTTAATTTGAACTACACTGTATTACACATAGGGACAATGACTCCCAAAATGGCCCAACCAAGGTTATTATGATGATGACCTCAGGTAATTTGGGTCAGTTTTTGTGTTTTGTTTGTAAGGGGGTCTACCTGTCATTGAAACTTAGGATTTTAACACAAAGGATCCAGTTATTGGACAGAAGGAGGATATTCTCATTTTGCTATTGTTCAAGAAACCAATATGGGCATTACTTAGGAAACTTGTACACAAAATTGGGAGATGCATTTACTTTTGGAGTGTAGCAACTTAACAATAATGTGCTCAATTGAAGTCCCAATGTAAAAAATGTGTATACATAGTATTTATGATACAAAGTTGATTGGAAAGTACAAAAGAATACTACAGTAAGTTGTGAAATTTGTGCCTTTCTGACTGAATTGAATATTTGAGAACTTACCTGTCCATAATACTCCTTAATTGTCTCCACCATTGTACTAACCAACGAGTCATTCATAGAACGTTTACACAACACATAATCAGGTGCAATGCATGTCTGTCCAGCATTCATCAATTTTCCCCACAACAATCGACGAACAGCAGTTTTTATGTCCACTTTATCGTCAATGAAGCAGGGACTGAAACAAACAACAAAATCAACAAAACTGCTTTTTAACCCAACTTTTTTAAAGACAGAATCAATATTCAATATCAATATCTAATATTTTGTTGCATGATGAAAAAATGATTATTCCGGAGAGGGCTAGCCAATACCAGCCAAGTCTTTCTAAACAGATACAAAGTGTAAATTATCTTTCCACACTGATAAGTCTCATTAGAGTGTGGGTTCAAATTGCAGCTTGAAAAATGGATACATTCATTGGACACTTACCCTGGGTGGCTCGAAATAGGTTTACATGCCACTTGTAATACAAGTAATGGCAGACGTTCAGGCAGTACATTTCACAAGTTTTGATTGAATCATGCACACATTTTGAAGAACAAAGTCTTTACTTGACTAACCCAAGCAGATAGCAATGTCCCTTGGCCATTGAATATCACACAAAAATATATATATACGCAGCTACTGCATTAGGAAAAACAATTACAGTACATAGTGTTTGTTGTGACATTACGAGTACAATAGATCTACTCTGAACAGCAAGAAAAAACTTGCACAAAAAGTTGCATACAAGCTTCAATTTCAAGGTGCGCCATATTAATGACATGTGTCAAGTAACAAGCAAGCACTGGTGCATTGTTAGCCGAGTAGGCATGCCAGAATGAGATGTGTAACCAGTGTAATAAAATAGTAACTTGTGCAAACCATTCAGCAAGCAACCTAATACAGTAATACTACCTAATATAGTAAATTTGTTGACTGATGTCATGCAAATGTATTAAATTAATCAAAATTTTGGTCTAAAACTTCACTCCAAAAGAGTTGTTTACCTATTTGGGTCTTCACCTTTAATGAAATTGATTTAAAGTAACTCTTTACTTCTTTCACTTCATAATTTTCTGCTCTTAACCCCCTCGTATCTATAACACAAAAGTCTTTATCAACCAATTCACGTACAAAATGAAAAAACCCTATTGCCAGTTTTATAGCTGCATCATGCATTTTGCGTGTGTGGTAAGATGCATTGTGGCACATCTTACCACATATGCATAAGGGCGCTGTTGACAGCACAGTTCCTTTGATTCAGACTTGATGCCTCTGTCTTTTGCAAAAAGAACTTAAATAACTAGTTTATAAGCTTTGAGAAACAGCCCTAGTTTCAAGTCATTCTCAATCCTTATATATGGAGGGCAGTGTTTACAGCTGAGTCATTACTTTTTCGGGCTTAGCTTCCTGCCAATCTAATTATCAACATTAATAACTGCTTGCAGCTACACTAAAGTAGTGCAACATTTTATTGGATGAGTTTTCTTGTTTCAATGTTTTTATCTACAGATGTTCAAAAAGTTATTTTACAAAGTTGAGTAATACAGCATGTAAAACTACAAAAGCATGATTCTTTTAGTAAACGTAATTGTACACTTTATTTTTGGGGACGGGGAACATTTACCTTATGAAGTCCTTTTTCTTTTTGAAAGCATCCAGCCATCTTTTTGTGAACCATCACCACATTTTCACTTATAAATTCAATATTTTGAGTTGGAGCTGACATGTAGTTTTTTACTTTGCTATTTTGTGTAAGGTCATGTTGACCCCCAGATTATCTGGCGAGTTTCTGTCTAGTCTTAACTTTTTTAAGGGTATATTTTCCAGTTTTGTAGTCGAGTCCACGACCTCCAAGGCCAATTAAAAGGCTGAGTTCAAGGTCTCCAAGAAAAGTCAGAGCCTTCGAGGCCAATGCCAGTTATATTATGCCAGACAAAATGTCATACAAAAGTTTTAAAAGAAAACAAAGAAAAAGCCAAACTTACACAACTGGGTGATATTTTTTAACGGCTTTGTACAGGCCCCCTAAATTAAAACAGTTACTTTCACTTTCCTGACTGTTGCATATTTGTGAAATTGTGACAAAGGAAACATGTTCATGTAGGACCCTGAAATAAACTTTGCTCCCTTAAAAGTGTACAAATGGAGGGAAAACAGCATTCAAAACAAACCTGACAAAGAAATCATATGTAGTACGTATATGTAATTTTCTGTAAACACCTAAACCCCAAAACTTGTTGCTGGCTCTATGTTTTCTTTTTCTCTTCTCTTTAAATTCCTTGGGGTCGACGTACCCAAACCGGATGTTCTGGTATTCGCAGACACTTTTCAGTAGAAAAACGAAAGCTTGATGATCGACGACAGAAGTGAATGCGCGCATCATTACTTTTGGTAGTGCTTTTTTCTTGGTGCCGATGAGCAGGAGCCAGTTTTTTTCAAATGTGTAATCTTATGGAGTCACGAGTTGCGTCTTTTCCACTTTTCTTTTCCACGAAACCTCAGGTCTGCTTTAGTATTTTGTCATGTTTTTTTTGTTTTGTTTTTTTGTTTTTGGAAGGGAGTAAATGGTGGAAAATTTGATTTCAAACTGGCAGCCTCGAGCTGACCTTGGCTCATTCCTCGAGTCTTGAAGGCTGCGAGGCAAAAACCAAGACCGAGTCATTACATAGCAAGGCCAAGACCAAGGCTGTCCAAAGTCAGCTTCCAGGCCGACCTCGGATATTTTCACTTTCGAAAAAATGCTGTGAACAATCAGACAGTCATGTCATGTTCTGTTAGACAAGTATTTTAGGCTACAGGTACTGTGGACATTGTACTTGACTGCATAGACCTTAAATATGCAAGGCAAATGTTAATACTATTAGTAGTAACAGCCTTACTATCTTTGGGTATGCTACATCGTTGCTAACACCGTGCTTTTACTTACATGTATACCACTTGTACAAGTAACTGATTAGATAATTGTTGTTTCATTTCCCCATTGTGTCTCTCAAGCGTGGTTTTTTTTTTTGGGGGGGGGGTAGGCATTTCTATTTGTTTTTTACCTTGTCAACTATTCTCAAAAAAATTATGATGATGAACTGATAAAACTATAAGTACCCAGTGTCCAGTCCAGTGATTAGTGGTGACTCAGCATCTCTTTTTAATTAAAGGGCCGGCCTGTTTCCCATGCTTCTACATAAATTTAATGGCTCACCTTTTCCCTCCCAATTCAAGAGTTACTTGAGTAAGATGTTTGGCCGCAGCCTCCATGACAATCCTCCCTACAACACCACTACCAGTGTACAAGATATGGTCATATTTCTCCTTTAAGAGATCTGTAGTTACTGCAACTCCACCATTCACAACTTGAACACAATCCTGCAAAGACAACAGAAATGCAGCTAGTAAATAACCCTACTACTATTTGGCTGGATAAATATCATCCACAAAAAGTGGGGAGTAGTTTCTTAAATAGTTCTGAAGTAAATTTGTCTTAGCGTTTGAGAATGGTATGCAGCTTTTAAAAAGCAAATTTTCAGAGACTAAAAAACAGCAACATACTTTGTCTGTCACCACCAATGACACAGTTTGTCACTCTTATTGGAAATGCTGAAAATTGCTTTAACTATAGTGCAATGTCTAAACTCATTTTCATGGTATTCAAAGATTTAATCCCACAACATTAAGTTTTTGAAAAAGTAATATAGAAGGGCATTGTACAGAATTGTCTTGGTTTAAATTTGCTACAAATAAGTAACTTAATATAGTGTATGCTAAACTTACATTATCCAAGTACTGAGGCACTACTTTAGCCAATACTGCTGCAAATTCTTGTGCAACCTCAGATGGCTTAATGATTACTGTGTTACCTTCAAGCCAAATCAACAATAAAAGCAGAGCAAAAATAAGATTATAATAACATGATCATGAACGGTTCAGCAAGCTGCATGCAACAAGCCAACCATTGGATGGTGTAGGAAAGATTTTAGATTGCTTTGGACAGCCTCCAGCCAGCTCAACAGAACAGCAAAATGCAAGTCACTTGCCCTACTGCCCACCTAAATTTGGCCAGAGTAATGGAAATGAACACATGAGAGGGAAAGGCATTCCATTCAGTTTTCCAATTCAGTCAATTTAAAAAACAAATTTCAAGGAAATTGCTGGTTTGCCTCATCAATGTGACCATGTCCTGAAGTTACTATATAGTATAGTAGCTAGAACCTGTTCATGGTCTATTTCTCTTGGAGTTCATTAACATAATGGCCACCATACTGTTTAAGTCACTTAATTACAGCAATATATACTGCACAAAAGTTGCTGTGTTTAATGATGGACACAACGGCAATTTCACGTATTGTGAATGTTAATGTGTTTTTTCAACAAATTTTTTTTTAAAGACGGTTATGGCACTAGTACCATGTACGATGGCTTATTCCCTGATTACCTGATTATTTTACAGATTGTTAAGCACATTTCATCCATTCATTGAATATAGCTATATGTACAGAATCATCATAATGTATTGCATACCTGCAGCAAGAACGCCCACCAGTGGCAGCACAGTCAATTGGAATGGATAGTTCCAGGCACCAATGATCAGCACCACTCCACAGGGCTGGTATTGTATGTATGCTGGAGTGCCAATCATGTGTATTGGCTTTTCCACCTAAATATCAAAACAAAAATTGCTCTCAACACAGTTTGTTTACAGCCTACATTGGTATGCAACAAGCCACAATTCCTCCTTGTAAACAGCCTACATTGTTATGCAACAAGCCATAATTCCTTCTTGTTAACAGCCTACATTGTTAAGCAACAAGCCGGAATTCCGCCTTGTTAACAGCCTACATTGGTATGCAACAAGCCAGAATTCCTTCTTGTTAACAGCCTATGTTGGTATGCAACAAGCCACATTTCCTCCTTGTTAACAGCCTACATTAGTATGCAACAAACCACATTTCCTCTTCGTTATCAGCCTACATTAGTATGCAACAAGCCACACTTCCTCCTTGTTATCAGCCTATATTGGTATGCAACAAGCCACAATTGCTCCTCGTTAACAACCTTGATTGTATGGTATACAAGAAGCCACATTTTGTCCACGTATATGTACTCCTCATTTGTCAGTATCAGTTGACATAAGCCGTGTTCGCACTGGACTTAATTTGGGCAAACTAACCGAGCCAA
>CM021537.1:7103629-7115617 GCA_010994315.2 Pisaster ochraceus | reverse complement strand
AGAGTGTAGCTTACCACGGGCCCAGGAACAGTTACCTAGGACAGCCTCAGCAGCAAAAGATATTGGGCTAGTTATAAGTTGACCCAAGACAGAATACTTTGCGTCAAACTGTGACCCCCGACCTGCACTTCAAGTCTATGGCAGTCCAATCAAGCATGTGACTGATTTCACATATCTGGGATCTATGGTGGCATCGAGCGCAACAGATCTTAAAAGACGCAAGGCACTTGCTTGGACGGCTTTTTGGAAGTTGGAGCAGTTTTGGAGAAGCCCCTCCTTACCCATAGCCACCAAAGTGAGGTTGTTCAACACCACATGCGTGACAATTCTTCTTTATGGAAGTGAGTCTTGGGTCATCTCCAAAGACATGGAAAGTAAAATAAATGCTTTTGCTACCTCTTGCTATCGCATTATGCTCAATGTACTGACCATGTCACCAATGCCACCATCTACACTAGTATGACCATGAGAAAGCTATGACTAACTCAAACCCTCTTGTGGAACGTGTAAGAACTCGGCAACCCAAGTTCTTTGGGCACATACTCTGAATGCGAGATGATGAACCTGTAGAGATATACGCTCTAATATACACCGATCTTTGGGAAAAAAAAGACGAGGAAGGCAATGCAAATCATTCCCGACATATGTTCAACGTTTGGAGATGATGAAGACATGCTACGACCAGACCAAATCGCAACACTTGCCCAAGATCGTCGTAGTTGGAGGAAACTTGTAGTCGCCTGCTCCGCAGCCGAAGGACGATGATGCCCCTTCCTTTGGGAACCTTGATCACTCCTTTTAAGAAATGGAGCAAGACACTTACTTTGTGGACACCCAACCCACCAGCAATTGCAAAGTAGTTGGGTACCCCCTAAGAACCGTGATGTGGCTCTAGATACCTACATCAGTTCAGTCAGCTCCGATGTTCTTAATCCCTAACACCTGGGCACCCAACAACCTTCCCATTAGATGATCGTCACGCACTAACACAGCTCCGCCAATCACCAGACATAGTAACTTAACGTGCTGACAAGGGGTACGCAGTTGTAGTCATGAACACACAAGACTATATAGAGCTGAGGGCCGCAGACAGCTCAGCAACACCGATCATTATTCTGAATATGACACTGACCCTACTCAGTGAACCCACAATGCCAACGGTATTGGCAAAGACAGGCCTACCCTTAAACTATCTCCTTCCACAGGACCCCCGTAAAGCACGCTTCTACCTTTTACCTAAGATACACAAGCCCCAAACCCAGGCCGACCCATTGTATCTGGTAATGGTAGCCCTACAGAGCGCATTTCTGTAGTTTGTAGAGTTTCTCAACCCCCTAGTCTCCGGCATCCCTTTCTTCATAAAGGATACCACAGACTTCCTCCCATAAACTACAGGATGTCAAACATCAAATACCTGACTTTGCTTTTCTGGTTAATCTAGATGTGTCATCACTGTATACTATATCATACCCCATAGTGAAGGCATGAACGCCGGTGTCTCTGCTCTCAGGGGTAATAAACAATCCCGCCCCTCAGTGATACATATTAGAGAACTCGTCAGTCACATTCTCACTAAGATCAACTTTTCATTTACTGACAGGCATTTTCTACAGATACAGGGTACCGCCATGGGTACAACAATGGCGCCCTCATATGCCAACATTTATATGTCTAATTTAGAGGAAAAACTTCTGTCCTCTACCCCTATAGCTTCCCACTAGTTTGGTGGAGATTTATTTATGACATTTTCTCTATCTGGTGTGGCGGTCAAGACAGCTTGGATGAGTTTATCGACCATGTAAACTCGTTCCACCCCGCCATAAAGTTCACTGCTGAATACTCTCTCACAAGTGTGAACTTTCTATATAGATGTAACCATAATTAAATCCCCTATGTACGTACATGTATACAGCAAAACCACTTACCCCCAACAGTTTCTGGTCTCCGACAGTTGCCACCCTAGTCAATGTAAGAAGGTTGCTTACAGTCCGGTCAGGCCTTACGCATAAGAGGTAAGGATTCCCCATTAAAGGATCAAATTCTAATTGATGTCGTTAGAGCATGGTAAGAGTTTAAATACCAAATCAAGTTAGAATAAGGTGAATCTTTTCAAATTTATGTTTTATCTGAGGTTATATGGTATAATTCTAATGTAAAAGTTAATAATAGATGTGTATTGTACAAGTCATGGATCAAGGAGGGACTTATAAATTTAAAGGATATCTGTTTAGAAAATGGATGTCTTCTATCCTACAAAATACAAAAAAGGTAGCTGTTCATTTTTTTTTTAGGGTATGCTAAAGGGTTCTCCAAAACAGTGGAGAGAGGCACTAAAGTCGGGACAAAATGTTAACAACGATGGTCCACTTGTCTTGATTTCTGAATTATGTAAACAAACAAAAAAACCTTCAAAAATGGTTTATAAAACCCTTGCTCAATCAGATTGCCAGCAACCTTTGAAGCATCAAGACAATCGTACTCACTTTAGGTAATATTCAAAACTGGAGTGCCATTTATAAAGGCCACAAAAGATCCAAAACTACAGCATTTTCAATTTAAATGTATTCATTTTCTTGTTCCCACAAACACATTCTTATACAACATTAGAAAAAAAAAGAGTCAGAAACGTACTTCTTCTGCAATGAAAAGCCGGAAGGTTACTGCATTTATTCGGAGAATGTGCTGAAGTGAAAGTTACTTGGGAACAAGTACTCGAGTGGTTGAATGGTAGAGTAGGCCTACTTACCTTAACTTTTAATGTTAAAGAAATTTGGTTTTTGGATTTTCAAAAGACTCGTCTATGCTCGTTAGGCCTACTCTTATTATAACTCTTGCAAAGAAGTTTATTTTTAAAAAGCAATATCAGGAAGAAAAAATACTGAACATAAAACTGGAAAAATATGTTTTGATTAGTTTTATCTTTCGGACGCAAGTCCCGTATGATTCATTATTCACTTGAAATTTGAACTAGAAGTATTGTTGTTGATTGCGAGAGATAGAGCGATCAGTTAACTAGCAAGATATAAAGATTAATATGAGATTTGAAGATCTTCCAGGTGGATGTGTTGTCATGCGGGATTAGGGTCTGATAAGAGAAGAAAAACTGTATGTTTAGGCTATACTCTTCAGTTGTTCTTTTATTTCGTTTGTCCTTCAGTATGTGACCTTTGTCCATGTATGTCTGTCTTGGTTTTTGTGGTATTTGATATATCAATTGACAAAGTAAGAATCCGTAAACCATACCTTCCAAATATTTCGAGGAAATGAATAGGGGGCTTTACTTCGTTCCCACGAAAAGATGAAGTCGTTCCCTTGAAATAATTTGTTTGTTCCCTCAAAAGTAATCATTAGTTCCCCTGAAATGGGTTATCAGCTGGGTGGGGGTATTGTTTCCTTGAATACAATTACAAATGTGTTAGTTATTTGTTAATACCAGATGATAATATGAGGAACAACTCTGACTTGGTGATTGATTGGCTATTTCAATAATTTTAAATAATTATTGGGGAGTGTCACTATCAGCATTTTTCTGTTGTTGTGGGGGGGGGGGGGGGGGGTCTGGAATTTTTATTTTGGTGGCGTGCCCACAATGCCCCCCCCCCCATCCCCACCCTCTTAGGATCGAGGGTGGATTTGACAGGGCCTCATCTTCCATGTTGTGTAAGGGTAATATCAAATGCAACAAATTATCATGTATATTCAGCCTTTTAAGGCACTACACTGTTGATTTTTCATATTACCAGTGGAGCCTTGACGCATGGGCGATAACAGCACTAATCAAAGAAAAAGCAGACGGCACTATACAGCCAAGGTCAGTAAGTTTTATTTTTAGTCCTCGTGAGGCTGGCTATGATAAAGATGTTGAGATAATAAATCTATATTATTCTTATAACCGAATGAGCGGGGTTCAAAATAGCATAAAACGAAACTTTCGGTTGAGGTTGTTCCTAGAACAATTACTCTGAAGGTATGTCCAGCACTACGTACTTTCTATTGTGTGTGGCAGTTCATTATTTATTGCAGACTAATTTTATTTGTAGCTCATGAACCTACAAACACGCTGAGATACACGAAAGAACGTACAAAATGATCGTTTTCAGTGTGTTCATATACAGTTCTATGTATTTTTAGTGCTGAACCTTTTTTGGACTAAAGTGCGGTTTTTGAGTTTTTAAAATACTATAAAGATTACTAAAGACAGTCAACTTTTACAAATTGGATAGAACTGTTCATTAATGCATTTTATTTCTGTATGTTATTTCATATAATTTCATTTACGTAGCTCCAATTGAATCAGGAAAGATTTCCTCAAAGCTTAAAATAAATGGTCTTGGATGATTGGACGTGAAAGAATAAATAACAGACTTGTTATTTGTTGTTTGCCCTATGATGATACTTCAGGATATTTTTTACGGCTACCACACACTTTGATCTTCGTTTGCTGTTCTCATTATATGGAAGTGGACTAAAACTTACTAGATTTTAATGCGTGAAAGAACACACTGGGGCATGCAATTGTCATAGGAAAAAAGACATCTATTACTGTGTATACACATACATGTATACAACTAGTAGGGGAGATGGCCTTAGCTTTTTATTTAAACCGGCACTTCGTCAGAGGCATAACAAAGCACAAACACAAACATATCCATTTATAGCAAAAAGAGGAGCAACAAATTAAGGGAAAGTATACTTAAAAAAGCGGGAATATTATAACCAATCAAAGTTATAAATGTACAAACAATGGGGTGGCTAAGAACCAATCAGGGTAAAGTGGTGACGACAGGGTCCATGTGAAAGGCTGGATCACTGGAAAATGAAGATGGTATTGCATTCTATAAGCATTACGAGTCGGGAAGCATGACATGGTTGGATTAGAGGGCAGGCCGCACCAGGATAATGCAACTAACAATAGGAAGGTATTTACAGAAGAATAGAATCAGTGTAAGAAATTAAAAATAGGCAAGAGGAACCTGCAGAGAGATCGGGTAATTAAGTCCCCTGCAAGAGGAATAGATTAATACGTGTTGATTTTTTCAAACTTCTTGAGAGAAAGAAGGGTAGTACACAAATAAACCAGTGGAGAGAACAGGTTATTACAGTAACTGTAGTTATTTTACATAAATAAAAGCAAGCAAAAGTGAAAGTATAGGGTAATGGGAAGTTTAATATTTAACACCAGTGTTTATGATGAGTCCAAAGGGGTTGGACTGTCTTGAGTTGGTGAATCCGGTGTGATTTTCTGAGTTGGCGGTGTGTGTCATCACCATTGCAAGCCTCAATTACAATGAGTTCAACATCTTTGACGCTGTGGTAAAGGCTATTGAAGTGGATGGAGACGAGGTACAGTTTCTTGGTCTTTATGGAAGAGACATGGTTCGTAAAGCGAAGTTTGAGTTTGGTCTTAGTCTCTCCCACATAATGAAGTCCACATCTCCTACAAGATATAACATATAGATTACTGGGTGTGTTACATTGGGAGTCGGTCTTGATATTGTAAGAAGAGCCAATGCTATATGACTCTTCACTTTAAGTGCAGGTTCGATGTAGAGACAAGTTCTACATTTAGAGCGGGTACATTTGTGACAACCCTGCATCTCTGTTGAGGGTGGTGTTTGGCCTGTACCTGGGGGGAGTTTGGCCCTCACTAGAATGTCTCCCGGGTTTTTAGGGCAGCGAAATGCAACCATGGGTTCTCAGGGATTGCTGTAGTGAGCGCAACCTCTTGGAGGAGTGAAGAATATACTGCTATTGAGGATTGAGGAGAGTTTGGGTAGTTTA
This sequence comes from Pisaster ochraceus, assembly GCA_010994315.2. Taxonomy (NCBI): domain Eukaryota; kingdom Metazoa; phylum Echinodermata; class Asteroidea; order Forcipulatida; family Asteriidae; genus Pisaster; species Pisaster ochraceus. The sequence continues at coordinate 7,109,836 of CM021537.1, read as the reverse complement.
GGGTGGTAGGTGGTGACCAGGGCAACTCTCTTGGTCGGGACTTTTTTAGATCCAGTGTTAGCCAAAAGAGTATGGCGGGGTATGCTGAGGGCCTTGTTGATGGCAAATTGGACCCTGCGTGCGCTGTGATCCCTATATAGGGGAGACGCTTGTTTTCCATAAGATATCTCTGAGACCAAGTTGAGTTAACTTGCTGTTAATTAAATTATTTTCCAATTTACAACGGTCTTCGGCTCATTCAAAAGCCTTTTGACCCATTTTTGACTTTTTAAAATACATTTCAAATCTAACATTTCAAGACCACCTCTGTCACAACTATTAATCATGATTTACTCTTTATCTTGTCACATTTACTATTCCAGATAAAACTATAGACCAAAGTATTCACTTTATTTATGAATTTTTGAAGAGGGTTATTCAAAACAGTTAAAAAGAAAGTTAGTTGAGACAATGCAAAGCTTTTAACAAGAATTATTTTACCAGTAGCGTAAGATCTCTCCTCGCCCATAAGTTGAGAACTGTTTTAATTGTATTGAGTTGCGGGTCATAGTTTAACTGGATCAACTCCTTTTCATTATGAGATTACAAAACACCAAGCATTCTAACCGGGCCTGTCGACCAATGTTTTTATCTTACCAGGCGGCTCAAAATTGTCATTTAAAATCAAAGAATCAATCTTTATTGCTTCAGATTTTACATATTTGATTTTCAATCCAGAAGCCAGAGCAAATTTGTCCAAAGAAACGTCGCAACCGTCAATAAAAAAAGTGTTGTGTAATCTGCATAACTACTAATTTACAATTCAATTTCACCAATACTTAAACCTGAAATATTTGTGAGTGACGTACAGCAATGGCTATTAATTCGGCTGCCAAAATAAAGAGATATGGACTTAATTAGAGGACGTCCTTGATGCAGACATGGCCATGTTTAGTCACACAACTACTAATGTTATTACACAATGCTAGAAACCATCTAAGCGTGTACAGGTCAAAGAATAAAGTAACGCAAACTTATTTTAACAATTGTCCATCAATATTTTGTTCGTGGCCATATGGTCTCTTTATCATATGACTTGCTTGCACACGGCTACATCATGTATGATTGCACTCTTCCCTCTATAAACAATTATCTTTACAACTCATGTGATAATTTGGTAACTTTGAGATGGATTTAAATTATGGGCATGGATGACAAGTCTTTGAAATGTGTCATTATTAAGTGTAAGAATGCCAAATCAAGTTAATAATCTTTATAAATAGTGCAAAAAATTTTTGTTTACCACTCCAAAGCTGAAAATTTGAATATCAGTAGACTTAATGTACATGTTTACCTACTTAATTTGTTCTTCTTCAAAATTTCACTGTCCACAGGGGGTCCACGCGCATGACGGAAGGGAAATTTTTTTGGATTTGTTCTCCCCTGAACCCAACGTTGAAGGAGTGCCAATCCTTTAGCAATAGTTTTTTAGCTCATAAAAGTCATATTTGATTTGTGTAATAGAGATGCACCTATAGATGATTTATCTGAGATTTGTGATCCATGTGACTCCTGATGTGGTAACAGTGTGAACCCGAAAATCATCAAAAAAACTCCTTGTTGAACAAAGAGCCTACTTTGGGTGCTAATTAACTTAGAAGATAAGATTTCCATTATTTAAGGCCAGATTATGAATCTAGGGCTGAAACTTAGTAAGCAAAGAAATTGTCAGCCTTATAGTTGGTACGGATATCAAATTATGGACTTTATTTGTTCTTACAGCTCTTTCGATGCCAGGGCTTTTACATATTATAATTTTCAAGATGGCGACGGCGGCCATCTTGGATTTGGAGTTTAGGGTGATCCCCAAACTTTACTAGTACCATTCCAGTGGTCATGTAATGCCAGTTGCACTAGGAAATGACATCTCTTTTGTCCTTCTAGGTTATTTGGTGCCAGAATTATTTAAAGTTATGTTTTCAAGTTGACGGCGGCGGCCATCTTCGATTAAGACGTCAAAATGATCCCTAAACTTCACAATGACCATCCCAGTGGATTTTTCATGCCAGATATAGTAGAAATTGACATCTCTTTTGTCCATCTAGTCCATCTGGTGCCAGACCTATTACAATTTATGTTTTCAAGATGGCGTCGGGGCCATTTTGAATATTGCTCTATAAAAAATGTTTCCGTCACATTCCAGAGGTACATACGAGCTAATTTTCATTTTTAAAGGTTTCTAAAGTCAAATCCATCAAGAAAAAAGGTAGCAAAAAATGGTCACGGAATCCAAAGATATGACTCTACTAATGTGTTAGCTTATAGCTGGCATCCACCGTCACCATACTGGTTATTGTACCAATGTCAGTACATTCACTCGTGTTGTCGTTGTGCTTGCTCACATGTGTATGTGTAGTACAAGTAGGTTGGACCTTAGCATAGCTGCCTTTTCCATCAGCTTTTGCAGTGTTTGTCTTGTTGTTGGCACAATTCATAGCAGAACTTTAAGATCAGCTGGAAATTTTTCTTCTGAAAAACTATACAAAACCGTTAAAAATTCTTGTTCAGCCGGAACCCGTGCTGAAAACGTGTTGCCTCTTCGGGAGCATACGTACAAACAAAGAAATGTTCATCTTTAATTGCATGTCGTACTTAAATTTCTTTTAAAATCCAACTTGATTTAGGCCTATTGGCTTTTTAAAGTTGCTTATCTGCAGCTATGTCATGTCGTTTGAGACTGACACTTCACAGCAAGGTAATAGGCTGGTTTTTTAAAAGGTTTTTTAAGTGGCCTATTTCTTAATCAGTTTATCTTAAATTGTTCAGTATTTTCGTTTTGTTCCATTAATTTTTAACTTACGTAAAACGCATCGGGACCCTGATTTGGGTTATTAGCGCAATTTATAAAAGCATTTTATTTTTTGTATAACTATTTCATTTTATCACAGCATGCAAACAAAAGATAATTCCTTTGTGCCGGTGAACTCCTCGAGTCGAGCTACGTACAGTATTCTTATTTAGATCTCAGTGGTCTTTCTCAGGATCCTTGCTGTTCCAAAAAGCGTAACCTTGTGTAAAGGATCTACCCTCACATTTGTTTCTATTTCATCTATATGTTTCCCCATTGCTTTCAGAATGGTGTCAAGTGCTCCAACCACCACAGGAACTATACTTTCACTTTCACCTGCTAAATCTTACGAAGTTCCCTTGCCTTGTCTTGGTACTTTTGGATCTTCGTTTCTACTTTCTTCAAAGACCCTAATATCACCTGGCAAAGCTATGTCAATGAGATGACACATCTTCTGATTCTTATCTAAGACTACAACATCCGGACGCCTATTGTTCTTGTATCATGACCAGTCTGAATGTTAAAGTCCCAGAGGATCTTGACCTTGTCGGTCTCTGCAACTTTCGAACATGGTCGTACCAGTTCGCAGTCACTTGGACATCATTCATTTTATGCAGATCCCAATCACTTTGGCCAGCTTGCCATGTTTTCCAATGTACTCCGTCTAGGCCATCGTATACTACATTCGCTGACAATATGAAATACAGTCCCCTAGCTGCCTTATTGCACATTACATGTATACACCAATGAGAGACGTTTGCTTTCGCTATCCTTGCCTTCGCTACAATTGTCCTTAGACACTTTCTTGCGCCGGTGCAGATGGTTGTTAGAAAAAGCAGAAGGTTCACTGTGTAGACCTAATTCGAATTACGTTGTTTATGCCTTTCGTTTCCCATGTGGCCCAAAGAGAAATGGTACAATAATATTTACACAAATAACTATTGAATTTGTCAAAAGCTTTTATAAATCTTTGCGTCAATATACACGTTTTAATAATAATAATAATACGAAATATTTATAAAGCGCTTGTGTCATACAGTTTCAAAGCGTTTCAAAACGTTTTGGGGACAAGTCTTGTTTTTTGTTGGAAATAATATTGGCATTAACTCACGACTTGGAGTGCAAGTCAACTACAAGTTTTGACAACAACCAAGACTTGTAAAACATTTGTCTCTTATGAAAAAAAAGGCCCAAAATGAAATTATTGACTACAAACCATTTAAGCCAATAGTATTTGGGTCAAAGCCAATTTTGTCGTCTCATAGGTTTTCAAGGGTTTTGCTTTGATTACAAGATTGATGGTTAAAATAAGACAATTAATAAGAAAGACATGTTTTGCGGCAACAGCTGAAATGGGTATTGATGCATGGATAAGATACAAGACATGAAGTGTATAGAGAGCTAATCGTTAAATTCTTTTCTGCAAAAAACCTGTATTTTAAAACGGCATGGTTCAGCTTGAAGCTTGTTCTATGCCGTGCGTGCTAACCTTTCCTTGTAGTTTTTTTTCTCTTTTTTCTTTTTTTCTTAAAAAAAAAAAACCTCTGCATATGAACACCTATACCCGATGTCGATCTTTTGCTCACCAAGAGTCTTTTTTCCGTTTCACCATTGAATTCGCCGTGGCCTAACTATTTTGTGTACAATTTGAAGAAGAAAAAAACCCATTGACTTATTACATCGTTTATTGTTATTTCACAAATTTTGCTGTATGAAATAAAAAAGAACAATCTCGCCTGTAAAATTGATGAGACCCTTCAATTACATTCAATTTATTCAGATTTTCGGGTAATTACACTATCGTGTTACAGTTCCATTTAGTCAAATCAACTTAAACCTAAGCTGATACGGATTCGACTATAACTGGTTACCATAACAGCAAAACTGTACCCGGTTTGCGGATTTTCCCGTGTTTGTTTTAATTCGAAATGTTAAGTTATGACAGTTATGACAAACTGACTTTACTGGCATAGTACTGCATTTTGACACCGTTCTAGGTGAAATATAGATAAAATGCCCTGCACATTCTTATTAGTTTAACTTGTAACTAAGGATTCAGACTGTATTTGGAATGTTTTATAGATCTGTTCACACTCTACATTTGCTGAGAGGTATATGTTTATTCGAGGCTGCCTACTAAGATTTACTTATGTTTGCGGGTTTGAAATGATAATAAAGGTCGCACTCTAAATTTTGACAGATCACAACTGATGAAATTTAACCTTTATTATAATCATGACCGAAACCTGGTGAAATATTTTTAATTTTTTTTTTATGTGATCATGCAAAATTAGTTTTGAGAGAAAAAAATACTTCATTTTATCTAGCCTGCTTGCAGCTAGCCCCTCTACCGTACATGTTCTCTCGTGGAGAATATCTTATATGAAATGAACTGCATGTCAAGGGATTAAAATAGTTAGTTTGAATTTCCACAAAATTAGATGGTGACTTGCTGTTGTTGAGTGCAATTAAGAGTCCCAATGGATGTTTTATTTTTAACGACACATTAATGCAATGTTTTTGATAGCAATTTGAATTTGTATGGCAATAAACGATTGCGGTGGGAATACAACTCACGGCATTTGATCTACAAATACTATTGTAGATTGGTGACAGTTACAGGACATCCTAGACTTTCAATAGAAGCTTGCGATCTCAAACGGCATGTCTGATGTGTTTCTACTGTATATGTGTGCTGTTTGAAATTGTCCTTAAACTTCGTAGTTTATCGACAGCGTTTTCGTGAAATAATGTTCAAACTTGCTTTTGCAGAGTCCGTTGCATGTCGGTGAAATTTACAAAATATCGAACGAATGAATACCTTCTGACGTATACTCGGTGACCAATTTGTTCAGACCTGTATATACCTTTGCGGTTCAAAAAACGTATTATTATGTTTTATGAAAGGCTGGCCTCGAGTAGAATTTACGAAAAAAAAATCACCCATCTCTAACAATTATGATTTATTAATTGTTCTTTTCCGCCTTCACTAACCATCTTGAGTTGAAGGTTAATGTATTACTCTTTGCGCACAATTGCTAATGGAGTTATGGGGCTTCCTTTGTCGCCAAAACAGCGTTTTCCTACATGTCAAAGCCACTCAGCACGTAGTCTCGGGTGACCTGACACCATCGGAAGCGAAAACAATCAGGAGGCACCTTAACAGTGAGTATATTTTTACTAGGTCCATCAAACAAATCTTTGATCAAGAGCCGAAATTATCACTGGTCCATTCAACATTACGTGTCAATTGCTGTTTTTGACGATTACCAGGTGCGCGCACGAGCGTTAATTTACAGGGTAAATGCGCATGCGTTGTAGACTGTCACATGTGTAACATTCACGTATAGGGTAAATAGTTATGCGTAGTAAACTACCGC
>CM021537.1:7062348-7080540 GCA_010994315.2 Pisaster ochraceus | reverse complement strand
TGCTGCTAGAAGTGGCTCAGCAAAATATTGGACAAATAACCCATGAAAAATGCGTCAGATGATATAATCGTAGCCAAACTTACATTTCAAAATTTCTGGCACGTCAAATCATTGAAGGTTAAAGAAACCAATTTCAGATATAAATAAACGAATAGAAGAAATGTAAAACAAACAAAGAAAAAGACCTGTGAACAAATCCACGGGATTACAAAAAGTTTAATTTGTTATTAAATTTTATAACGACCCCTCGCTTACAATTTTAAGTTTTTGTTTCCTTTAAACATTTGTTAACTTCTAATTTAATTTGAAATGGTCCAGACATTAGCAGAAACAAAGACAACAACATAAATACCAGGGAAAAAACTCTAAAGGCTATAGCAAAAAGATTTAGTTTTCATTTCAAAGTCATCAGGTACAGGCTTTAACTTTAAGGGTAACAAAGCAAAAGGAACAACTATTTCACTTAAGAAAAAAAACCACATGATGTAAATGAAATAAAAAATATACACGGAACACCTCTTACAAAGGACAACTTATGTGCCAGTAAAGGAGCTATAATTTCCAGCTTACTCGTAAAGCCATAACTCACGTTTAATTTGAACGCACAAAAGTTGAAATTCATTGCCCATAACCGAAAAAGAAAACGCAAACTAGCAACAAAATCATGTTCACTTCGGTGAGGCTTAATTTGAATGCATCAGTTGTAAATAGGTAGTAGAAATTCAACTTAAGAACGGTCAAAGTATAGTCTTGAATGCCTATATATGAAATAGAATGACAGAAATGAATCTGAAAGAGAAAAAACACATTCATTGTACCGTTGTTGTATGCATAAGAACCAGACTCAGAGTTGAAATTATTGCACCTTTTGTGATCTTTTGAATATTGTAGTCATTGATTTCTTTGACGAACATATGCAATTTACTGTGATTATAGGAGGGTTGTATGAATTGTTGTATGCTTGCGAAAACTTCAGGTGGTCATCTCGGAAGATTTTTTTTAAAGAATGGCAACACTGATCTTTTAATTTAGTGCAAATTATAAATAGTTTGGTACTGATAGTCGGTTCGTCAAATAACAAACTCCGAGTCATTTAAAGAAACAATTATTGAAATTTCCCCAATCCAATATAAGGGGAAAACAGTTAAGATTTTACTTTAAGCATTTGCCCAGATGTAAAAACTGGTTCTTGATCCGCTTTCTTTATATTAAGATTCGTTGCGACATTTACTTTGCTACCTCGCTTTTGCCATTGAAGTTTTTAAGGCAGCTATTTTGTGCCATTATTTTTATTATTTGACATTGTAAAATTTGCACATAATGACTTTGCCACTATTTGATTTTACAACCCAATAAAGATATTTTGTTTATTAGGCGTAAGAATAAGTTTCGTGTGTTTCAACTGGTTAAAAAAGTAAAAAAAAAAATAATATCAATAACTAACATCCACATTAAAGTTTGCTTTCAAGTGTGATCGAAGGAAGAAATATCAACAGGAAACTTGCATTTTCATAATTATTTTAAAATGTGTTTTTACTAAGTTAATGTATAAGGATGATGATTTACTTTAGGCCGATGCACATTCAAGGTGGAGGGTTTTAACACACAATTATTTAGGCCATTTACATACCGTTCCCAGCAACTTCCAGGGCCTTAAGAGAAACCATTGTCAAGGGGCTTTAATCATGGGGAAACAGTGGGTGCATATCCAAGCCGTTTCCAGGCTCTGTAAGCATGACAAAACGGTGGGTGCACATCCAAGCCGATTCCACGCACTGTAATCGAGGGAAAATGTAGTACACATTACCAGCCAATTCCAGACACCGTAAGTTTAGGATTCGGTGGGTGCAATTACGCTTTCGAAACGGGCTTTAAACGAGATGTCGAAAGCGACACAATACGTGCAAGAAGTGGCTCGGTTTCAAGTCCATATCGAAGCAAGTTTTCTTTTACGGAAACAGCGGTTTTCGCACAGTGTAAAGTATTTGACAAAATAATATAGCATAAAGGGAAAAACCCAATAGTTGGGACCACTTGGTCCCGGAAGTTCGAATACCCGCGAGACTTGTAGACGAGCAGTAACCACGTGTGACATAAGTAAGTGTAAGCGGTCAACTGAAGATTTTTACTTCTACGGCTTTCGACAACCACTTTTCACACAATCCAAACTCTTCTTCTTTTTTTCCTTACTCCTACTTGTTCTCATGAAATTATCTGCGTTGGCAAGGAACTTAAAACCAGCGCTAGTTGTGGATTTGATGGCATTAGTTCGACTGCTATAAAATCGGTTATTTCCTTTATTGCCGAACCTCTTTCTCACATCTTTAATCTTTCCTTTTCCACAGGCTGTGTTCCTTCTAATCTGAAAATTGCTAAAGTTATCCCCGTATTCAAATCGGGTGACGATCATAACATCAGCAACTACAGACCTATTTCTATTCTTCCGTGCTTCTCAAAAATTCTAGAGAGACTGGTCTACAATCGCCTTTTCAAATTTACTTCTCATTTTCATCTTCTTTATGATAATCAATATGGATTTCGCAGTGAACATTCTACCGACATGGCACTCATTCAATTCATTGATAATGTTACTAATGCGCTCTGCAAGAAACTTCATGACATTAGTGTGTTTATTGATCTGTCGAAAGCTTTTGACACTATCAACCATTCGATACTTCTTTCCAAGCTTAAACATTACGGCCTGAGAGGAGTTGCTCTTCAGTGATTCAAAGATTACCTTCATAACAGGCAGCAATTTACATCGGCGATGAACTTTGACTCAGATCGTCTTTCTATTCTCTGCGGAGTCCCACAAGGTTCTATTCTTGGCCCGCTTCTCTTCCTACTATATATTAATGACCTCCACTGTTCCTCTTTACTGCTATCTTTTACTTTATTTGCTGACGATACAACTATTCTTCACACAAGTCCGAGCTGCGACACTCTTATCGATTCCTTGAACTCTAAACTTCTTCAGGTATCCTTCTGGCTAGAGCAAACAAGCTTTCTTTTTAAACCAGTCACCGTCCAATTGCCTCCAGTGAAAATCGACACTATTCCCATCAAAAGAGTGCTCTCTACAAAGTTTCTTGGAGTAATTGTTGACTATAAACTTTCTTGGACCGAGCACATTTTCTCTATTATCAAAATTACCTCACGTAATACTGGGGTTTTTTCCAAGTTACGTTATTTTCTTCCTCCTACTTCTCTGGTCTTACTATACAACACACTTATTCTTCCTTATCTTAATTACTGTAACATAGTCTGGGCCAACTCTAATAACAGTAAGCTTTACTCTTTTCTGTTATTCGAAAACGTGCTATCAGAATTTGCACCTCCTCGCACCCTCGTGAGCACACTGCTCCCCTGTTTGCACAATTACATACTCTCACTATTTCTGATATCAACAAACTTCATAACGGCATTTTCATGTACAAACACTCTCACATTCTTCTGCCCACTGCCTTTTCTTCCTATTTCATCTCTACTGAAGCCGCCCATGACTACTCTACCAGATCCTGCCGTAATCTTTAAATCCCGTTCACTCGAACCTCTTATTCTATGCACACACTTCGCTTTTATGGTCCTCGTCTGTGGAACGTCATTGACGACCAAATCAAAGATCAGCCTTCTGTGGGGCATTTTAAAGCCTCATTCAAAAGAGCACTACTCGCTCATTAAGTAACTTAGCTTTCTCTCCTGACTCCACTGCTCGTCTTCAGCTCTCTCTTTTTTATGCTTCTAGCAGGTCCTAATTTTGTCATTATTCTTGGGCATTACCTGTATAATTAGCCCATTACTGGTACATTTTGCATTCTCTCCTGTCCGTTTTTTGTGTTATGTTGTCTTGCTTACTGTTTTGTACTTTGTCTAGGGCTGTTCCCCACAAGCCTCGGCTTATTTGAACAGCCTCCTTACTCACAGCTTCTATTATATAAAAAATTAGTATCGTTATCATTGGTCATGTTTAATCTTTGCTTGTATTTATAGTAATACTATATTGTTGTCCAAATGATTCTGTCTTTTCTTATTGTGAGTTTTTATTGAATGAATGGCATTTAATATGGCACATGATATGGAAGTACATGTACAATGTTATGGCAACCATCATACAACTAAAAATCAACTTAAAAGTTTATGTATATGTATTTATGTAGGCTTAAATCAGACATGGTATTTGGCCCTTAGAATAAAGTAGGGACATTTTATCGACTACAATTTTTATTGACTGGGCTGACCTGCAAGTACGATGTACACATAGATGTAGTGTATGGGCTTTGTTCAACTTAACAAGCTATTTTATCGCAATTTTTCTGATTTTTCCAAGGGCAAAAAAAAATCGGAAATCAGATTAAAGAACATCATGCCTGTTAATTGTAAAATTTGGTGGAAAACACATCACTTGCCAGTAAAAAGATTTCAATCTGGAAGATTTTTTCCCCCTTAATTTTACATAACACAAATTGCTTAATAATTTAACAAGAAAAGTATATACAACACAGCACTTCTTGTTCTTTGAAAGTTTAAAAATAAAAACAAGACAAGCAAAATTAAGAAGTTTACGGGCCTCCTCTATAAGCTCTCACCGTCCTGTCGTGGTAAAGGTGCGCTGATCGAAATATTTGACTGGGGGAACTGTTCACGGGCAGAAATGATTAAACTTAAAAAATCTGAAAAATTTACTTCCATGAAACCAAACTCCAAATCATTAGTTCCCACATGGATTAATATCAGGTCTGGATGATGGTTATTGGGCACAACAGACAGGAGGTGTGTCCGCAACCCTAATGTTGTCACACCCGAAGACAAGTTACAATGGAGTTAAATATCCCCGACTCAGGGATATTTTCGTGCAAGTATTTTGTGAGAGAATCACAAAAAATCTCAACATTGTATTTCTTAGATATTGGCAAAACTGGTACAGGTGGGGGCCTGTTAAGTGAGTCGGTGGTCATAATGGACGTGGCTGTTGAAACCTACAATAGGAAAAATAACACAAAATGTTGATTTAAAACTGTTTGTTTTTATTTTTATTTTTATCTGTTACAGTCCCGGTAGATATATTAAGTCGATTGTTTATGTTAGCATTTATGCTAAATATTTGCATATAATTTGTTTTAATTAACTCTTCTATAAACATTCGTCAACCTTAAATATAAAATTGTCATACAAAAATTCAAACCTTTCTTTACAAAACAATGCAATTACATGATGTATGACTCGAGCACTAGCACTATAGCAGTAGCACAACATTTCTAAGAATGCCGGTTGTGGAATGGATTTTCAAAATAATGTTAATGAGTACTTACTACTTGTATTAATATACTTTGGCCCTGGCTTTAAGGCACTTAAATAAAATTTTGCACAAAATAAAAATCATTTTAAAAGTAGCCATTAATTTCTTGTGTATGTTTAATCTCTTTCAACGTTATAATTTGCCCCACCGTGGTTTACGCACACAACCCAACACGGTGACGTCGTAAACACGTGCGCCAAAAATCGTAAAAAAGCGAAATCACGCGATTAATATTCGCCCAGAAAAGGCTATGCACAGTGGCTCCCACAACGTAAAAAGCATACCAAACGATAGCTTACACATTCATCTATCTGCATCGTCAGTTTTTCCTGACAAATTGATGTAGTCCAGTCAGGGCGCAACAAGTAAAATACACCCTCAAATTTACCTAGAGATATTACCTTTTGTTTGACAGTGAATAAAGTAAGCTAAACTGCATCGAAAATAGAAATAAATTACATCATTTGGATGAAAAATTCACACTTCAAGCACCCATCACGCCATCCTGGACACCAACTACTCGTGCAAAACGTCTCGATGCAATAACAGACGCCACCGAACTCCCATTGTTCCTCAAACAAATCTCGTGTGCTCGCTGCGGTTTTCTCTGTGCAAAGAAAACGCGGGCGCTGCGGTCTGACAGTCCTACAAGACAGCCAGTTCAAAATGACTGAATAGATTTGACAGACTCGTATCTCAGCATCAGGACATTTGATTGTAGTATCTAGTTCCAACCACAGAACTTGAACTGTTCCTTTGTAAGACACCATTATCCCATGAACAGCATTAAGCAGAGTAGGGTATCTTAGTTTTTTCCCCAATACATGTAAACCAACCAACACGTCCTGTTTAACAACTCCCTATAAGCCACTCCATCACGATTGCATTTAAACGAGGGCGACCAACGTACCACAAAGTTGGCATCCTTGCCTGTGTCTATACGCGGCAGGTCTACGAATAGATCCAGTAACTGGGGCGCTGGTCTTCCTTTCAACATTTTTAGACATCTTCGGTCGTACTAGCGCCCCAGGAAATCTTTGCTAGTTCTACCACATTCGGCAATTTGTTATGATTTTCCAATTATCCAGCCACAAAATGTGTCCCCAAATGACCAGAACACCAAACCAAAATAATACGTGTGGCCTCCTGAAAATCGCATACTGGATTCTCAATGTCAAGGATGTAACATCAGGCATTTAATTGCACTCACGATCATGTTTTGTGCTCCAAATCAGAGATTTTTAAGCCAACAATTGGAGAAACAATGTCAATAGGCCTGCGCTAAACGTCGTACCTTTGTCGTGTCGAACTCAAATAATAAGAAAGTATTGAATTAAATTCGACAAAAGAGCGACGTTTAGCGCAAACTGTTGATTTAAGTTCGACACTGCCGTGCAGCACGGCAAGCTCTGCCGTGCTACAGGGTAAGCCCTGCCGTGCTACACGGTAGTTACACGACGTGGTGACAAACGTCGCACTCTTGCCGTGTGGAATCGATTTGAATTCTCAGTCGGGCGATGCCCTTTGGGAATACGCATGCGCAAAGCTTTTGAAACGTGTTTTATGTGTATTGTTCTTAATGTGAACGTTCTCCTTGTCCGTACCGTAGCTGATACGGAGGGGATGGGAAACACTGAACAAACATAATCTTCTGTAAATTTCGGAATTATAATCGATTTTGTTTGTCACTTTAAAATAAAATATGAAGAACGCCACTCATCAACGGTTGTAACAGTAATGACGACATTAAGCTTGGGAACAATTATTTTGTCTTTAATAAAGTTTAAAAAAAACACGAGTGTCAGCTTGAATTTCCATTATAAAACATAACTCTTTTGCAATTTTCTCCCACGTCGCCATTTTGAATTTCTTTAAATGCGGCAAACTCTTTTACTAAATTCGACGTTTGTCACCGATTCAATTTAAGTGCCGCTCTCTTACCGTGCGAAAATCATTTGAGTTCGACACGGCAAAAGTGTGACGTTTAGCGCAGGCCTAAGGCTTGACCACCTTTTGTGTGGTCCTCCCTCAGTCTGTGCCCTTGCAAGTTCCCGTTTAGCTACCCGTGGTGCAGCGTTGCGCTCTCATCTCAGACGGTACTGCATGCATGGACTGGACCTTGGACTGCCATGGCTCCCGATCTGAAAATATGTATTGTTAGGCCTAAGTATCAATGCGTCTATAAGGGATATTTCGTTGGTTGTTTTTGTGCATTTACTTACGAAGTCTTTGTTTTTGTTCCTTTTCATATCAATTTCGACGCCTTTTGCTTTTCAGCACGTAACAATACACTTAAAATGTTCTTTCTTTATGAATTTGGTTTTCTCCTTTTTCAAATGCAATTAAAGACAACTGTAGCAACCTTGAAGTTATGCTTCTTTTGTCAGGTGTTGACAATAGACGGCATCTTGGAGGCAACCAACTGCAATGGATGCAAAAGGAATTCATTTTATTTCATCCGAAAACAAACACGGTCTACCTGTACGAAGGTTATGCGATAATGAAACCTTTAATGCTTGTATTTTATTCCGGGGACAAGAATGTCCTCGAAAGCACAGCCCCACTGTAATTATCTAAAGCACGTGTATGAACAACTTGGTACAAATTCATTTCTCTCTCTCTCTCTTCACGCGGTACGAGATGGCTGTAAGGGCTGGTTTCGTAATATCTAACGTGTACCAAAATATACGGTGGATTTTGTCTACACCAAACCGACTCCAACATAAATTTGAAAGACGCATGTAACTATAAATCGTAACGATGCAATATTGTTATCAACGTATCCATATTTATCCAGTAACAAAACACCTCAGTCTTGCGTACAGCGGCGTAGCCGCAGGGGAGGGGGCACGCCCCACAATTCCCCAGTGGGAATTCGGTAATTTTATTGAAACAAACAGAAATCGTAGCCTGCAGCCAAAATTGAATGCGTTTATACAAACACGTTAAAAAAGGGTTCAAAAAGCAGTTCAAAAACCCATACATTATTTGCTTCCTCATAGAATTTGACAACCACTAAAAATGTCACCGGGTCAAATTAACTATTACACTAGCAGGTAAATATTCAATATCAAATGTTAAAGTAAACACCATTAAATAGAGCTTTATTTATTGTTGTTATTGTTATTGTTTTTTTTAGGGGGGGGGGTTTGCCTTAAGTCCGGTTTGGCCAGAAATCGGTTCAAACCAGAACGCTAACGAATATTTATAAAGAACTTCCATACATCACACTGTCTCAGACAAATTTAAATGAAAGACTCGAGTCGTTACAGCTGCGATTCTTAAGATATGTATTTTTGAAATAATACAATTTGATTAAGCGTAAATTAAAAAGTGATGATGTCATCAATATGTAATTCCTACTTCCTTATACATGTATGGGCATTGAGATTTATGCTACAAGTGTTAAACTATTTGAACTTGCAACAGGTTTCAGCAAAATAGTAAATATTTAAACTTGTTACGAGAGGGTGATATTGAGGAAGATGACATAAATACTACGTTATTTTATACCCTGAGACAATATCCAAATTTCAGTTCATATTGTCAAACCTCAAAACAATGCAGGGAATAATCCCATGTCAGCTTCCTTTTCCCACCTCTTATCTAGACTTGATTAAATTTAAATCAGTACACCTTTTATGAAGTATGTTTTATTATGACGTATGGGTCGTAAAAACAGCGTATATGATTCAGGAGCTAATTTTTTGAAAATAGTAATATTTGAATTGATTTAAAAGAACACCTGATGACGCCACGATGACGTCAATGTCACTACGGTCTCAGCAAGTGCATTGTTCTAGCTATGTGTAAAGTTGAAAGGCTGTGTGAGCTTGATGAGTATAACAACATTCACAATGGACTGTTATCGAGATTATGCATGGACGGCTGGATTAAAGACTAACATTGCCAAATCGGGACCTGGCTTTGTAGGACTAACCTGAATCGGTGGTGCCCCTCTGTATATTCCACATTCCCACAATGCATTTAACACCATCACGGGAAACATCGCTACCCCTTTCCTGGGAAAAATTAACAAACAAGTTTGTGCTGGAAAAACAAAACAAAATCATTAAAAAAATTCAAAAAAACGTTTGACCCAAGGTCAAAAAACTATTTTTTATGCAATGTGACTCTAGACAAAAAGGTATGGTAGAGACCAAATGCACCCCTTTCGTTCTGATAGGCTTAAATTGCCTTCACATTACTGTGTCACGGCTAAAACATTCTTAGAAGCATCTCTGAAACTGGGAATTCAATAGAAATGAATATCGAAGACTCAAAACTCAACGATAAAGCATCTTTTAACCTTATCACTCGCATGACAACGTTTTTCGGAAACTGGGAGACCTAAAAAATTACGTTATTTAGGAAACCTTGAATTTATCGACAGCTTATCTTGTATACGCCAAGGTGATCTAAAAATACAAGATCTAAGATACACCAATATTAGATCCCCATAGCAAAGTTTGCTCGTTGCACAATGTTTAGAGTTACTATTAAAAAAATTATAGTCTAAGAGCCTTTTTAAATTGAATCAAATAATATATATTTGATTATAAGTACACTAATATTATTTCTTTTGAGAGTAACTAGTGGTTTAAGATTTCCTCGCCCCCACTGAGAGCTAAAAATACATTAGTGCTTTTAAACACTGCAAGCACGTGTCGATAGAGCTCTTTCTGCTTGTTTAAATAAAAACATTTATCTGATGCCAAATATCAAATAGGGCCTACCCTATCATGTCTCCCCCACCAGACAGTTCCCATGCGGCTAAATGTATAAATCACTCTCCGTGGTAGCTATAGGGGAGGGGTGTCCAGGGGCACACTTTGTAATAAGTAAAAGAAAATATGACCGGCCTTTTCAGCCTCCGCTGAAAAGACGTACCCCTTACCCAACTCCCACCCCATCCTCACAATGAAAAGGTCATGGCTAAGCGGCTGTTTCGCTCGTACGTTATAAAATTTTTATAACAAGTAATTAAACCTGAAACTCCAAAACTATTGTCGTTAAATACACATGTAGTTCATTTTTGAATTGCTAATGTTTCGGATAACTTATCTTTGAAATCTGAGTTTCTTAAGTGCCCTATCGTTGATACAGCAACTTATAAAATGGTGGCAAGACTAAAACCCATTACGCTATTATTTAAAATAAGTAGATAGTAAAACACCTATTTGTTTTTAATTGTTATTTTACTTTGTTTATCGTCAGCAAAACATACCCAGTGCACTCAACAGGCTTTACGAGTTTCTGTATACACCACCAGTTAAAGTTGCTATCTACGGACCACTCCTATCTTCAATGACAACTGTCCTTGCAGAAGTTGTTGGTCAATGGAATATTGTGGAGGTATGTATTTGGTGTAGCATCTTCATCGTTAGTAATAGCTCCGTAGCTTTTAGGTAAATGAAACAAACACAGGGCCTATTTGCCATGTGTATGATACCTGTGAGCCTGATACATGTAACAAAGGAAATGATTTGGGCCCAATTTCATACAGCTGCATAAAAAGAAGCTAAGCACAGCATAATTATGCTTACCAGAAAAAGGTTATCTGCTAAAAGATCATTTTACATGTAGCATCTGTGACTGGTATCCTGCCTTTTGTTGCTTAGCTAAAAATTTAAAGTACTATGTTCTGCTTAATCAGCCCTATGAAGTTTGACCCTGATCAAACTGATCAACACTGGACTGCTACTGGTAAAACAGCCCGAAGATTCCCCTACCTAATTATTCATATTACTTCGTTTTATAACGCCATAATTTTTTTGTTATATGTACTCTGGTTTATAGCGTAATATTTGCATAGTTTGTCACGTGCATCATTTTGATTTGAATAAAACCACAATAAGGTCATATTATAATCACATCTAACCCATTGCATGCAACTAACCATTATGCTAGATCCCATTGCATCATTGGCCAGACACACCGATTTTGACTGAAGAACCATTATGTACGACGAACCATTACGTCATTATGTCTGAAAATTTGTGGCCGAAGGACAACTATTTCCGACGGAATGTAGATATCTCCGTATTTGTGAGATTCGTTATCTTCCACCATACGCCAAAGTTTGTAAGTGGAGTCCCCACTTTATGCTTCCTTCCAGGTTTCTATGCAGTCTTCGTGCCAGAGTCGATTTGTTGGTGTTCCTGAATTAATTAATTAAATCTTCATTTTATTTCGACTTGACATATTTTAAATTCTGCAAACCGGTTCTGCAAATATTTCACACATTTTTCGCGAGTTCCTGCAATTTCCTTTCTATGTCACCAGATTCAAGGGCGCAAGAAACGCCCCGTTAAACCCACTTTCAGTTTTGCGCGACACCCATAACTATGGTCGTGGTAATTCGTAAACCCCTATTAACTATGGTCGTGGTAATTCGTAAACCCCTATTTTCGGCGAAGACTGTTTTGATTATTCAGAGGAAGCTTTGGGTAAACAGTTAATATGGAGTCTGGAAATCAGTTGTGAGTGTTAAAAAAACACAATGTGAGATTGGGAGTGAGAGGACAAGCCTTGTGAGTTCGATCCAAAATAGAACAGAAGTGTAGGTTGCCCGCCATACCCAACAGGCAAGTGGATACAGCCACCGTATATCTGCCACAGTTATGGCCGAGAGCCACTTTTCTCACGTCAGAAGTTGACCAATCTGTGCGGCGACGGCAGCCTAAAGCCAACCCCCCTCCAATTACCGTAAGTTTATTAAGTTTTACGAACGTTTTAAACAAAAACTTGCCTTTTAAAAATGTCTGCTTATAAAGGATGATAGGGTTAAATCCCTCATAATACCAAACGCTCAGAAGTGTGGAGATGTCTACAAAGTTGTACGAAGTGATAATGGCGAAGTTATTTATCGCTGTTACAAGTGTTGTCAGCTCTTTTAAACCTTGGAATTAGTGGCGTTCAAAGTAACAGATGTATGACAACTTGAAGCATTAAAGGTAAAGTGAATTTTGGCCAATCAATCAGCGCATAGATCGATAATTTTCCCCCTCTTTATTAGGAAAGCCGATCATTCGATACACTTGTATGGGCGTCGTACCAGCTAAATGATTTCATCGAAATAGTATTTTGTTCCGATGAAATAATTAATGCTGTTTTCTAGACGTAGCTAAATTCGAGATGTTATTTCCCCCTCGAAATTATACTTCATCACTTATGTTTGATGTCACTCTCTGTAAGCTGAATATTTCTAGTCCCCGGACTTGTTGTTTAGTTTTTTTTAATAAAACCGAAATGAAATGAAAACAGAAATGAAATTAGAACATAAATTAAATGAAAATGATTGAACAAGCTGTCGCAGGTGAGTTGCAAGACCATTTACAGTACGATGTACATTGTATAGTTCATTGCTTTGTCTGCCTACCGTAAGCATCATAACACAGAGACGGTTTTACTGAAGATATGAAATTATTTAATTATAGCTATGGGTAGAAAAACATATTTGGTGTCTATGTTTGTTCAATTTGATTGCCGCCGTTGATACTTTAGACCACAACAATTAACTGCAGCGCAAACTTAAAGTAAATGGGTGTTCGGTACTACCCACTGACATTGTGTAGAGTTTCTTGGCACGGCTACAATACCTTTCCTATTAAATATTAGTAAATTGCACATCGCGCGTGTGCACTAGCTGACAAAATGTGCGTTGCGTGTACAACTCTCGTTTGCCCACCAATAGTGTATAGTGCCCGCGTGAATACAATCAAATGTTTCAAGGAAAGGCTAATTAAAGCGAGTCAGCACCTGAACACCTGAAATCTGCACAGGGCGAGTGAAATTTAAAGCATCCATTTTCTATCCAGCTACACCTGGCGAGAATTAATACAAAGTTTGTTGGAGAATCGTCCAAGTGATTAGTCAGAATTGGATGGCCAGAATGTCAATACACAAGGTAATTTTTAAATACAAACAAATAATCAGTGGTGTGATGTTTTATCCCTAGTAGAGTCTTTCTTGAAGGCTAAATGACAACACTACCAACGTAAACAGGTATACTGGTGTGACAAAAGCAGTCAAGTCGAAAAAAGATGGTAGAAATAAAAGCACACATGAAGCAGGGGGATAAACAGAGAGGAGGTAAACCGGGGGGGGGGGGCTGGTTTGACCACAAGAGGTAGGGAACACAAAGGAAAGTCAATGATGGGAAGAGGGAGAGAAAAGTAATTGATTGTTGAATGAGGCAGACTAAAGGGGGCATATCTGTGGTAAAAAGGAGAGGGGCAAAGACAAAAAGGGGGATGTTTAGACCATGGGGTCAAATGGTCTTACAACGTCTTAGCCATAGTTTCTCCCTACTCAGATCAGACGGACACTATCTCTGACTATCTTTGAATACCTGAAAGTCCCTTGCGGCAAAGGGGATTAACATTTTCATTAATAGGAGGGGGGGCTACTGCCCGGACAATTAGATCCCTGAGGCGGGGTGGCCATCTGTATGCAACTATATAGGTTCTTGTACAGCACGTTGAAGTCGATCTGACGTGTGAAGAATATGATGGTTAGAACTGGTTGTTTCGCGAATGGGCGGGGGGGGGGTTGAACGTGTCAACAAAGGGAACTTTCTCCTTGGAACTCTGATGTTGCACAGGTCTTTTGGAAAGTACTGACTCCCTGGAACGAGCCTTGATTTTCTGGATTGCTCGATGGACTGCCGGGAAGCTATGACCCCGGGAAACAAGGTGTTTCTTAAGTTCCTTAATTTTGCCTGCCAAAAGTCATAATTTTGCCTGCACTCTTTTTTTACAATTTACTTCAAAATAATACCCTTTCCTGCAAAATGAAGTCGTTCTTTTTCAATAAGTACATGTGTGCCCATACCATATCAATCTAAAGCCTATTATCTTAGTCTAAAATATCAATACTGCAAATACTGTACATACTAATACAATAAAAAAGGATTGATACTACTCTTTGTGTACTTATTATTTGAATTTGTTGTTACAAGTCCCTATTGTCTCTTGTAAGCCGGAAAGTTCTAACAACACCAGGTTGTAGGCCTTTCTTCGGAAAGTTATTATGTTATTTGTTTTAAATTTGATTGAAGGTTGAGCAGGATAATCAGAATCAAGGTTCTGTGGAGGCGTACAGTAGTTTAATCCATTCAAGAAACACCCCTAATCTCACAAATTGCCGCTTATAACGAACCCATCTGCTGTTGACATTTGAGCATCAGCCCTACATCAACAAATTAACCACGATGCTTAACGTTGTGAATACACAATTTGTGTTATTTTACTTATGCGGTTTTTACTTCAAAACAATTCTTTTTCCTTGCTTCTATTTTCATGAGATCTCCCCAGGCGCGTCAGCACCCATCCTGACTGACCGTGAGAGATATCCACACGTGTACCGAATGGTCGTGTCTTCGGCGGCTTTCGGCTCCGCACAAGCCCAAATTATCAGCCAGTTCGGCTGGAAACAAATAGCTACACTGCATGAAGCTACGGAACCACACAAGGGAGTATGTCGCCTGTGAACTAACTAGGCTTACATAAAGAAATGATTTCAACTTTATTGACAGTCTCATAAAGAAAGTGAATTATTTCTTACCAAAAAAAAAAATGTGTCATCGAATAAAAGAAACTATACGTATTGCACTTGAAACCGTACCTGGGTATTTGGACACAATGTTTTGGTGTATGGTCAGAACCAGAGTTGAACAAGAACTGTTTCCAATCTGATTTTGACCATATACCACAACATTTTGTCCAGACCCATTATTCGTGCATTTATTCATAATGCTTGCAAAAAAGAAAGTTAATGGCCTGACGTTTCTACCCCGGCAGAGTCTTTCTCGAAGGCAAATCACATCACAACATTATACAAAAACAACTTACTGGAGGTTGAAAGCAAATCGGAAAAGCAAGAGATGGACAATAGAAAGAGTACAATTGGGGTAGGGTAGCGGGAATAGGCTGGTTTAACCATCAGAAGTTGAAAGCCTTGACTTTCTGGATCGCTCGAGTGACTGCTGGGGAGCTATGACCCCGGAACACAAGGTGTTTCTTAAGTTAATGTGCGTGGTGGATAAAATCAGAAGCGATTCAGAAAGTAAATATTCTAGGTACTTGCCAAAGGACTCGAGCATCAACACAAAGTTCCCTTTGTTGCCCCTTCTACCTTCACTTCCTCCCATTCGTAAAACAACCAGTTCTAACCACCATATTGTTCATACATCAGATCGACTTCATAGCGCCGTGCAAAAAGAGCCTATAGTTGCCTACAGACGCCCGCCCGGTTTCAGGTATCACATTGTTCCGTTAGAAGTGTCCCCCACCCCACCCCACCCCACCCCACCCCACCCCACCCATTTATGATACCGTTTACTCTCCTATCCTACAAGGAAGTTTCAGGAGCTCCAACACTTCCCGATGTTTCGTCTGTTTACATCAAATACATTTCCATCACCAGCCATACCGATGGTACGCCCCACATAAGACAAGGGGTCATGATTGTGACCTATACCACCACGACTCTCAACTATTATCTTGCAAACTTTGTAATGTTCAATACAATAAAGATGAAACAAAACTACACCCAAGAGGCTTTTCTATTGCCAAAGACCATGTCGTCAAGACTCAAAAGCTGGATACATAGAACATCTCACTTCAATATTCCTATTCAATCCATTTCTGAAATGATTTTACAGGGCACTGAGGTGCTAGGTAACCATAGAGAGACTGCTCGTCTGAGTAGGAAGAAACCGTCGATAAGGCACCTCCATACCATTTAACCCCATGGTCTGAACACCAATAAAGAAATGATTAACAACTAATTGTCTCTGCTTTCTCCTTCCCATTCACTAAAATTACTTACATTTCCCCCATTATTCCACCCTCGGAGTTGTTTTTGTGTTTCCAACCTCTTGTGGTTAAACCAGCCCAATTTTTCTACCCCACCTTTGTCTCCCTCTTCAGTGTTTATCCCTTGATTTGTCTGTGGTTTTTTGTCTGTGTCTATGTTGTGTTGTCGCTTTAAGCCTTCGAAAAAGACTCTGCTGGGGTCCAAACGTCATGCCATAAACTATACATGTATACCTAAGGTCACTGTAGTTGGTAAAGCATCCAGATGTTCTCATTAGAATGCTTGAGAAAAATATATTTACATCACATGAAAAAAACACTAATTAAACCATAAATGTTTTACATTACGTATGGTCTTTTCAACGAATATGCTTAAACTTTTCTGTAAAGAAAAAGAGAAAGAAATTTGCACCTAGGTCTCAATTAGACACCTGATGTGGATTCTTACGCGGATGAAAGATCAAACCTTTAAACCGAAATAAGTATGAATTCTTACAATGTGCAGCAGATCGAGAGCTAAAGCTAGTGATGTTTTTAATTTCTTTTGAAACATCGTTTTATTAACCCAGTTCACAAGTTGTCCGTTTCAATTGATAATAGATAATGTAATGTGTTACCTTGCAGAGAATCAACCAGCTTCACGAAGACGCTGCGATGCAAAACTTTTCTGTAATAATCGCAGAGAGTTTTCTTACCGACCCTTATGAAGCTATGGTTCGTCTGAAGGTAATGCTTAATCTATACATATGCAGTTGAATATTACATTGGCTCAAATTACTTTACTAATAATCGCTTAATCTTGTAAAAAATACTGGCAGACTTCACTTGTTGATGAAGTGTTTATTTTGCTTAACTCCGTGAAACTAAAAGGTCTTCACGAACATTCTCCCTGCCATCAACCTGTTCAGCAACTATAGGCCGAGCAATGGCTCACGGGGTGGGTGTGGCACAGGAGTCACGTGTCCCCGTTGCTGCCCGTGCCTCCGCTGAACCTCCCTCTTCTCCATTTAAAACATTGACTTTCTAAATCAAAAGTAACCAGAGTGAAATTTTACATTTTATAATTTTTAATGTGATATTTTCAAGGTTAAAAAACCCACCTTTTTCCATTTAAAAAGCAGACAATGTATTTGTTTTTACATTCACGTCAGAATACCTTATTTAAAAAAATATTAAAATGGCTCAACAAGAGCGCTGAAATCGGAATTGTTTAGAGAAAAGCAAACGGCAGCTACAGTTTTAAAAGGCCAGAATTAAATACCCCTAACAAAACATTTTACACCTCGTTGTGCCCACCCCTAATATCTTACCACAGTTTTTACCCGAGTCCGAGACCAAAACGTATTACCGCCCTTGTCCGAGATTTGTGTACAACAGGGTCGTGCTAGATATAGGCATCCATTAGGAAGATGTTACACGTTTATACTTGCGGGCTAATTGTATTTATCTCTAGTTACGTAGTTCGAGTTTCCCCTATTGATATGTTATGTACACAGATTTTGACACGATTAGCGTCATTTGTTAACACGGTCGCGTTATTTGGTTTGTTTAGTTTTGGCAAGTTTCAATAGGTTGGTGTATTTTGGGGTGCTTTTGCTTTCGTTTTGTCCATTGTCGAATGTTTCATGTTAATTTTATCCGTGTTTTGTTTTCTTTTCCAGTTTTAATTTGTTACTTTAATCCTTAAATTTAAACGTGTCATAATCATTACGTGAACTATAACTGGAATTCTACCAACCATCATGACGTCAGACCAGGTTTCGTTTGGCCCAACGATGGGTAACAGTGAGGGCATCTTTAAAGACTGATTGCAACTGTAGGATATTTCTACTTCTATAGTGGCAGAACACAGTGCACACATACACACAGTGCTGACCCTACATAGGAATCTTTGAATTCCAGTAATGGCTCTTGCCAAGGTTCGGCCAAGCTAGCCAAACGATCTGCATCTTGGGCTGTGCCCAGTCCCCTTTTTGGCATTGTTGGTTAGTTGGTTGGTTGTTTTTAGGGGTTTCGGCCTGGTAATAATAATAATAAAAGACATTTGTAAAGCGCCTAATGCAAAAGCCTCTAAGC